>CM053775.1:44211933-44233072 GCA_028658325.1 Potorous gilbertii
TGTGTACATGTATATTCATACATATATACATATATTTATTTTAGAAAAGAGGTCTTTATCAGAAATACTGGCTGTAAAAAGTGTTTCCTAGCTTTCTGCTTCCTGTCTAACACTGGTTGCATTGGTTGTGCAAGAACTTTTCAATTTAATCTAATCAAAATTATGTATTTTACATTTTGTAATGCTCTCTATTCCTCGTTTGGTCATGAATTCTTCCTTTCTTCATAGGTTTGACAGGTAAATTATTTCTTGCTCTCCTGCTTTGCTCATGGTATCACCCCTTTTGTCTAAACCATGTACCTATTGTGACCTTATCTTAGTATAGAGTGTGAAATGTTGGTCAATGCCCAGAGTATTTTCTAGGTTTCCCAGCAATTTTTGTCTAATACTGAATTCTTATGCCAGAAGCTGGTGTCTTTGGGTTCAGTCATTGACTTTTGTGTCTTGTGTACCTAACTTATTCCACTGATCCACCACTCTATTTCTTCGTCAGTTTAGATGATTGCTATTTCATAATACAGTTTTAGATCTGATATGACTGGGGCAACTTTTTTGCATTTTTTCATTAAATTTTTTGTTATTCTTGACCTTTTATTCTTCTAGATGAATTTTGCTACCATTTTTTCTAGCTCTGTAAAATATTTTTGGTACCTTGATTGCTATGGTACTGAATAAGCAAATTAATCTAGAATTGTCATTTTTATTATATTAGCTTGGCCTACTCATGAGCAACTGATTTTTTTCTAATTGTTTAGATCTGACTTTATTTGAATGAAAAATGTTTTGTAATTGTGTTCATATAATTCCTGGATGTTTCTTGGTAAGTAGACTCCAAAATATTTTGTATTGTCTACAGTTATTTTAAATGGAATTTCTGTTTCTCTCTCTTACTGCTGGGCTTTCTTTGTAATATATATTCTAGAATATATATATGTAATATATAGAAATATATATTCTATATATTTCTTTGTAATATATAGAATGTATATTCTAATTCCTTAAATTTCTTTTTCTTCTCTTATTGCTAAAGCTAACATTTCCAGTACAATATTGAATGATAGTGATGATAATGGCCTTCCTTGTTTCACTTCTGATCTTATTGGGCATGCTTCTAGCTTATCCCCTTTACAGATAATGCTTACTGATGGTTTTAGATAAATACTATTGATCACTTTAAGGCAAACTCCATTTATGCTCACTAGGGTTTTTTTTTTAAGTGCATTATTTATTTTTCAGTCCTGAACATTCACTTCCACAAGAATTTGAGTTCCAAATTTTCTCCCCATTTCTCTTCATTCCCCACCTCAGGACAGAGTGCACCTCATCCACCCTTTTCCCCAGTCTCTCTTCCCTTCTATCACCCCCCCTTCTTCCATTCCCCTTCTCTCTCTTGTCCTATAGTGCAAAATAGATTTCTATACCCCATTGCCTGCACATAGTATTTCCCAATTGCATGCAAAAACAATATTTAGCATTAATTTTTAAAGTTTTGAGTTCCATATTCTCTCTTTTCCTCCCTCCCCACCCACCCTCGTCAAAAAAGCAAGCAATTCAATATAGGTCATATATGTCTATCCACAAAAACACTTCCATTAGAGTCATGTTGTGAAAGACGAATCACATTTCGCTCTGTCCTGTCCTGCCCTTCATTTTTTCCATTCTCTCCCCCCACAATAGTGTTTGCTTTCAATTAACCCTTTCCACAATTTACTTTCCCTTCTATTATCTTCTTTTTCTATTCCCTCCCTTCTGCCTTCCTGCAGGGTAAAGTAGATTTCCATACTCGACTGAGTATGTGTTATTCCATCCTTAAATCAAATCCCATGAGAGTAAGGCTCACTTATTCGCTTTCTTCTCCTCCCTCTTCCCCTCCACTATAAAACTCTTTCTTGCCTCTTTTATGTGAGATGATTTGCTACATTCTACCTCTCCTTTCTCTTTCTCCTAGTACATTCCACTCAACAGTGGTATTTTCCTTTCATATTCAGCTCACATTGTGCCGTCTATGTGTGTATATGTATGTATGTATTTATATGTATATATGAACACATGTGTATGCATGTATGCACACTTATGTACATATACATATGCATATATGATATACACATATATACATACTCATACAAACATATATATTCCTTCTAACTACCCTAATACTTAAAAAATGTCCTCATGAGTTACAAATATAATCTTTCCATGTAGAAATGTAAACAGTTCAACTTGAATTAGTTTCTTATGACTTTTCTTTCCTGTTTACCTTTGCATGTTTCACTTGATTCTTGTATTTGAAAGGCAAATTTTCTATTCAACTCTGGTCTTTTCAACAAGAATGCTTAGACGTCCTCCATTTCACTGAAATTCCATTTTTTTCCTGTGAAACATTATATTCAGATTTACCAGGTAGATGATTCTTGGTTTTAGTCCTACCTCCTTTGAATTCTAGAATTCCAGGCCCTTTGATCTCTTAGTGTAGAAGCTGGTAAATCCTGTGGTATCTGGATTGTAGTTCCACAGTACTTGAATTGTTTTTTTCTGGCTACTTGTAATATTTTCACCTTGACCTGGAAACTCTGGAATTTGGCTACAATATTCCTAGCAGTTTTCCTTTTGGTGTCTCTTTTAGGAGGTGATCAGTGAATTGTTTCCATTTCTATTTTGCCCTCTGGTTCTAAATATCAGGGCAGTTTTCCTGGATAATTTCTTAGAAGATGAAGTCTAGGCTCTTTTTTTTGATCATGGTTTTCAGGTAGAGTAATAATTTTTAAATGGTCTCTCCTGAATTTATTTTCCAGGTCATTTGTTTTTCCTATGACATATTTCACATTAGCTTTTATTTTTTCATTATTTTGATTTTGTTTTATAATTTCTTGATTTCTCATAAAGTCCTTAGTATCCATCTACTCTATTCTAATTTTTAAAGAACTATTTTCTTTACTGAGCTTTTGGACTTCCTTTCTCATTTGGTCAATTCTGCTTTTTAAAATATTCTTCTTCTCATTGGCTTTTTGGACCCCTTTTGACATTTGGGTTAGTCTCCTTTTAAAGGAACATTTTTGGAGCCTCCTTTAGCAATCTGTTGACTCACTTTTCCTGATTTTATTATATTATTCTCATTTCTCTTCCCAATTTTTCCTCCACCTCTCTTACTTGACTTCAAAATCCCTTTGGAGTTCTTCCATGGCCTGAGACAATATCATATTTTTTTGGAGGGTTTGAATGTAGGAGCCTTGAGCTTGCTCTCTTCCCCTGGTTGCATGCTTTGATCTTGCTTATCCAAAAGGATGGAAGAAAATACAAAGAAAGTAACCTCTATAGCCTTATTTCTCCCCCTTTGGGGGCATTTTTATGGCCAATTACTTGACTTTTAAGCCCTTTGTAAAGTGGAGGGTATACTACCCCAGACTTCAGAGATTTTGTGCAGCTGTTCTCTGAGATATCTCTAGGGACCTGTAAGTTCTCAGTTCCTCCAAACTGGCATAATGAAAGGCGAGGTGTTTACTCCTCTCCTGGCCTATGCTTTGGTCTATGAGCAACCACAAGCACTCTTTTCTGCCCTAGAACTGCAAATAGGATTCCCTTTCTATAGCTCCCACCAGCTCCACCACGCCAGCACTCCTCCTCAGTCCAGGACTGCCACTCAGGACTGAGACCCAGATCAACCTCTTGATTCCCCCCATCTGTAGGCTAAGAGCTCCAGAAGAGGCTGCTGCTGAGGCAGTGACTGCTGCACTCTGGGGCTGGGGTTGGAGTGGGACTATGTTCCCCTCTCACTCAGGTGAAAGAGCTTTCTCACTGACCTTTGATGCTGTCTTTAGCATTGGCGAGTTGAGAAATCTGGAAGATTTCACAGTAGCTATCCGTAATTCAGCACCCTGAAGCCTTCTTCAGTCTGTTCTGTGCTGGCACAGCCCACGCTGGAGCTCTGCTCTGAGTCCAGTGGAATAGATCTTTCCTGTTGGCCTTCCATTTTTTACAGGTATTTTAAAGTCTTTGGGAGGAGAGCTTGAGGCCATCCATGCTTTTACTCTACCATCTTGGCTTTGTCCCAATCTAGCGTTTTTAATAGAAATTTTGTCAAATTAATATAATAAAGAAATTAGAAGCACAAAGAAGAAATTACCTTTTGCAAAGCATTCATCACTAAATAAATGATAGGATGAGAGGATAAAATTTGGATTTTATAAAATTTAAAAGATTATGTATAAGTAAATATAATGTAGTTAAGATTAGAAGGAAAATAGGTAACTGGGGGAAAATCTTTGCATCAGGTCTCTTTGATAGTGTTCTCATATCTAAGATATTTACAAAACTTATTAAAATTCAAATATTGTATATTCCCCAATACACAATATAAATTAATAACAAATTTGTTTTTGAGTCATTCAGTAATGATCAAATTTTTCTTTCCTTGTTTTGACTCTTCCTGGTTTAGCATTATATTTGTATTACAAAAGAAACTTGGTAGGATTCCTTCTTCACCTATTTTTCTAAATAGTTTATATTGTACTAGAATTAATTGTTCTTTAAATGTCCGGTAGAATTCACTTGTAAATTTATCTCTCCCTTGCAGATTTTTTCTTAGGGAGTTAATTGATGGCTTGTTCAATTTCTTTTTCTAAAATGGAATTATTTAAAAAATTTTTATTTCCTCTTCTGTAAATCTAGAAAATTTATATTTTGGCAAATATTCATCCATTTCACTTAGATTGTCAGACTGGCATACAGTTGGGCAAAATAGTTTCTAATTATTGTTTCAGTTTCTTCTTTCATTTATGGTGAATTAACCATTTTCATTATCAATACTTATAATTTGGTTTTCTTCTTTCTTTTCTTAAGTCAAGTTATCCAAAGATTTATCCATTTTATTATTTTTTCATAAAACTAGCTCTTAGTCTTATTTATTAGTTCAATAGTTCTCTTAATTTTAATTTTATTAATCTCTCCTTTAGTTTTTAGCATTTATAGTTTGATATTTAATTGGAGAGCTTAATTCTTTCCTTTTTCAAGCTTTTTTTAGTTGCATGCCCAATTAATTGATTTCCTCTTCTTCTAGTTTATTGATATAAGCATCTACAGATACAAAATTTCCCCTATGAACTACTTTGACTGCATTCCACAAGTCTTGGTATGTTGTCTCATCATTGTTTTGGATGAAATTATTGATTGTTTCTATGACTTGTTTGAACCACCCATTCTTTAGAATTAGATTATGTAGTTTCCAATTAGTTTTTAGCCTATCTTTCCACAGCCCTTTATTATATGTAATTTTTATTGCATAATGATCTGAAAAGAATGCATTTAATATTTCTGTCTTCCTACACTGATTGTGAGGGGTTTTATGCCTTAATTTTATGCCGTAATACATGGTCATGTGCCACTGAGAAAAAGGAAAGCCATATTCCTTTCTATCTCCATTCAAGTTTCAACTTTTCTAAAGTTCTTTTCACCTCATTAACTTCTTTCTTGTTGATTTTGTGGTTAAGTTTATCTAGTTCTGATTTGTGATGCGATCATGGCTTCCTTCGCATGCCACGCCTTTGCCCTGGCCCTCCCCTCCGCCCCCACCATCGTGGAGGGCTCCATGGGCTGAGACTTGGGCAGCTTGGACAACAGGGCTAACCCGCCGCTGCCTGAGGGTACTGCGATGTCCCCTATAGACTCGGATCACCCCCGTTAAAAGGGCTCAGCTCAGTTCCTGGCTGGTAGCTCATCAAGATGAGCTATGATTATTACTGAAATAGCAAAGAGGGTGAGGAAGTGATTTTCCCCCGTTTTCTGACTACAGTAATTCAGAATTACTCTCCTCACCAGAGACCACGAACCGTTCCCGCAGTGAGATCCTTGCCATCGAGTAAGGTAGAACTGAATAGAGACAAATGTAGTGCAAATTTCGGGGTGTCCAGTCCCCTTGCAAGCCACTTACTTTCGGCCCTTATAATTCATCCACTGGCCCTCGTTGTTCATCAATTCCTTCCCCAGATGTTTGTCCCAGTGATGCCTAGCTACGAATTGCAGACTTGTGCAGTTCATTAAAAACATAAGATGAAGTTAAAAATTAAAAACTCAGAGAAGATTCAAGTTGGAAAAGAATCCTCGACACAAAAGACATCTTTCTCAACAACATGAAACTAATTCATTGTCTTCTCTTACTTTTGTATGTTGGCTTATGTTTTTGTAGGACTCTATCACTAGTTCAAGAGGATCTTCTAGATGAAAAATGCTTAAAAGAAAAATACGCACATCAATCTTGTGAAAAAGTCTTCTGCCACCCATGGGAAAAATGTGTTGATGGAAGTTGTATTTTCAAACTTTCTTACCAATGTCCAAAAGCTATTAAGTCAGTGTGTTCGACTACTGGGAAAAAACCTATAATTCCTGTCAAATAAGAGTCATGAATGCATTTCTACAAAACAAAGATTTTTAACTAATGGAACTTGCCATGGTCAAAGCCGCTTTGATCTTTCTTTGAAATATTGACATACAGAGTCTGAGGGACTTATTGAAGTCAAACTTGGGAATACTACAGCATTCATATGTAAAAACTGGAGTATAACTGAAGTGAATGTGGCCTGCTCATATCATGGGTTTAAGGGAGGAGCTATTGATCATAAGAAAATATTTCATTTTCCTGATGATGTTGATGGTGAGATTACTGACTGTTTGCAAGTAAATAGTAGAGGATTGGAGACCACTTTGGCAGAATGTGTTTTAACAAAAAGGAAGGCTAATTACAATGATTTGACTGGTGTGGTATGTCACATACAGGAATCAGCAGACCTCCTTGATGACAACTCATTCCATTGTTTCAATGGGAAGTACATTCCAGTGCAGAAAACTTGTGATGGCATCAATGATTGTGGAGAACAAAATGACGAACTATGTTATAAAGAGTGCAAAAGTGGAGGTTTCCTTTGTAAATCAGGTGTTTGTATTCCAAACACATATCAATGCAATGGTGAAATGGACTACATTAGAGGAGATGATGAAGTGAATTGTGAAGCCTTGGGATGCTCTGAAATTCAAGGCTTGGGATACTCGGAAGTTCAAGACTCTGAAGTTCAAGACACTAGAAATCCTGAACATGAAGTCCAAGAACAAGCTGAATTATTGAGTGCTAATATGAATGAAGACAGAAAATTATTGAAATCTCTTTTACCCAAAATAAGTTGTGGTATTAGGAGCAACACACATGTTTGAAGGAAACGAATTGTAGGACAGATTGCAACTGAAGGGGAATTTCCATGGCAGGTAACAATTAAAGAAGGTGAAAAAAATCTACTGTGGAGGAATCTATTTTGGTGGCTGTTGGGTACTGAGTGCTGCAACTACATATCCTCATATTCATTTTTTTTCCTTTTCAGTAGAATTCTTACCTTGTTTTGATGATTTTCATTCTTAAGTGGTTTCCATCCCTGCTACAATGATTTATCCTCTGTAATTTTTGTTGAAGGGATCCTATCTGGCCTTCTTTTGAACACCTTAAAATAAATTGTCCTTAAATCTAGGGTGTGTGTCAGACTATGTTGGGCTTTCCTTTCCTTCATACCTTTTCTTTATTTTAAAAAAATTCTTATTAAGCCGTCTTAGCAATAAAATGATTTAAAAATACAAATATCCGCTTAAAATCTTGTACACTTACATTATTTTTCAATAATTATTTCTCATATAAAATTATTTCTCATTTCTTATTATCAATAACAGACCTGCCCAAACAAGGTGGTGAATTGAAATACTTTTTCTTAGTTACAAATAATGCAGTATTTTTCATTTTTTCTCCTTTGGCAGTGTATTTCAGAGCATCAATTTTCATTCAGAACAATACCACAATAGAATAATGAATTCTGTTGAAATAAATGTAGTCTTTCATAGCAAAAAATTTTTAATTGATCTGTACCCCCTCACTAATAATCCCCTATTCCTCTCCCTTCTACACTGAACAAATGAAACTTGAAAAATAAAGACTGTAATACATAGCTTCATTGTCTAGGAAAGCAAATTCTCACATTGGTACCATCTTAAAATATGTTTCTGCATCTAAACTCATCACCTCTCTAGCAGGAGGTGAGTGGCATGTTTCAGTTTTATTCTTTTGGACTTATTGTGTTGAGTTCTAAAAGTTCTCAAAGTTATTTCTCTCTATAAGGTTGTCATCATTATGTAAATTGTTCTCTTGTTCAGCTCACTCTAATCTGCATCAGTTTGTAGAAATCTTACTAGTTTCATCACTTCTTGTAGCATAATAATATTCCATTACATTAACGCGCCATAATTTATTTAGTCAATCCCCAATTGAAAGATACCCCCTTAGTTTCTAGGATTACCCTAGTCATAGTGGAGATTTCTGTTCCACTGGAGAAGGAAATGGTAAATGACTCTAGTATCATTGCCAAGAAAACTGGTGGACAGTGCTAAAATGATAAAAGAGGTGACATTGGAAGATGATCCCCTCACATCATAAGGTGTGTCCAATATACTACTGGGGAAGAGTGGAGAACTGCTACAAGGAACTCTAGTGCTAATGAAGGGGTGGGGCCAAAGTCAAAAGGAAGCTTAGCTGTAGATGGGTCTGGTGATAAAGGGGACGTCTGATGCATATTACACAGGAGCCTGGAATGTAAGATCTATGAATCATGGTAAGCTGGAGGTGGTGAAATGGGAGATGGAAAGATTAGATATTGACATCTTGGGTGTCAGTGAATGTAAATGGATGGGAATGGGTGAGTTTAATTCAAATGATTACTACATATACTACTGTGAACAAGAATCCCTTGAAAGAAACGGATTAGTCAGTGCTTATTGACTATTGTTCATTCATAATCAATAAAAGGGTGGCAAAAGCAGTACTAAGGTATAATCTCAAAAATGATAGAATGATATCTGTTCAAATCCAAGGCAAACTATTTAACATCACAGTAAAACAAGTCTGTGCTCCAACCACTGATGCTGAAGAAGTCAAAGTTGAACAGTTTTATGAAAACCTGCGGTATTTTCTAGAAATAACATTAAAAAACGATGCTGCCTTCTTCATAGGGGATTTAAATGCCAAAGTACGAAATCATAAGGCAGTTGGAAAAATAGGCAAGTTTGACCTTGGAGCACAAAATGATGTAGGAGGGAGACTAACAGAGTTTTGTTCAGATTAACTTACGGGTCATAGCAAGCACTCTTTTTCAACAACCCAAAAGATGACTCTACACATGGGCATCACCAGATGGTTAATAATGAAAACAGATTGATTATATATACTTAACAGTCAAGGGTGGAGAAGCTCTATACAGTCACTTAAAATAAGACTTGGAACTGACTGTGGCTCAGATCATAAGCTTCTTATTACAAAATTCAGACTTGAATTGAAGAAAGTCGAGAAAACCATGAGACTGTATAGATATGACCTAAATAATATCCCTTATGAATAGGAAGTGGATGTGATGGATAGATTTAAGGGATCAGATCTGGTAGATAGAGTGAATGAAGAACTATGGACAGAGGTTCACAATATCATGCAGGAGGCAGCAGCAAAAACAATTCCAAAAAAAGAAGAGTAGGAAAGAAAAATGGTGGTCTGATGAGGTTTTACAAGTAACTGCAGAAAGAAAGAAATGGAAAGGAGGAAGGGAAAAATACTCAATTGAATACAGCTAGAGAATCTTAAATGAGCAATGCAAAGAAATAAAAGAAAACAACAGAATGGGAAAGGCAAGAGATGTCTTTGAGGAAACTGGTGATATCAAGGGAAAGTTTCATGCAAAACCAAACATAATAAAAAGCAAAAAAAGATAGGGATTTAGCAGAAGAGATTAAAAAGTGCATGTAAGAACACACACACACACACACACACACACACACACAGAAACTACACAAGAAAGTTCTTAATATCACCAGTAACTAGGATGATATAGTTACTGATCTAAAGCCATTCATCCTGGAGAATCATATCAAGTGGGTCTTATGAAGCGTTGCCAACAATAAGGCTAGTGGAGGTGATGGAATTCCAGCTAAGCTATTTAAAAGCTTAAAAAATAATACTATTAATATGCTGTGCTCAATATGCCAGCAAATTTGGAAAACTCAGCAGTGGAAAAGATCAGTTTATATCCCAGTCCTAAAGAAAGGTAATGCCAAGGAATGTTCAAATTACTAAACAGTGGTACTCATTTCACATGCTAGTAAGGTGATGGTTAACAAGAATCTTAATCTAGGTTTTGCTATATGTGAACCAAGAACTACTGAAAGAACAAGCTGGTTTTTGAAGAGGTAGAGGAATTAGAAACCAAATTTCCAGCATTTGCTGTATTATGAACAAAGTAAGGGAGTTACAGAAAAACATCTACCTCTGCTTCATTGAGTACAATAAAGTCTTTGAGTGTGTGGATCATAGCAAAGTGTGGCAAATCCTCAAAGAAATGGGAGTACTAGATCATCTTACTTTTCTCCTGAGGAACCAGTTTGAGGGTCAAGAAGCAATAGATAGAACTGAACACGGAACAACTGATTGGTTTAAGATTGAAAAAGGAATATGACAAGATGGTTTATTGTCACCTTTTTATTAACTTATATGCACAGTACATCATGTGAAATGCCAGGCTGGATGAATCAAAAGCTGGAATTAAGGTTGTTGGGAGAAATATAAGCAATCTCAGATATGGAGAAAATAACACTCTGATGGCAGAAAGTGAAGAGGGATTAAGAAGCTTCCTGATGAAGGTGAAAAAGGAGAGTGTCTTAACATTAAAAATAACCCTAAGTTCTTAGTAACTGGTCTCATTACTTCTAGCAAAGAGAGGGAGAAGAAATGGAAGCGTATCAGATTTTATATTCTTAGGCTCAAAGATCCCTGCACATAGCAACTGCAGCCATGAAATTAAAAGATACTTGCTCCTTGGAAGGAAAGCTATGGCAAATATAGACAGCAAACTAGAAAGTACAGACATCACCTTGACAACAAAGATCCATATTGTCAAAACTATGGATTTTCCACTGAGCACCACAGAATCATTGCTTTTGAATTGTGATACTGGAGAAGACTTTTGAAAGTCCCTTGGACTGTAAGGAGTTCAAATCAGTCAATTCATAAAGAAATTAATTCAAGGTATTCACTGGAAGGTCGAATACTGAAGCTGAAGCTTAAATTTTGCCATATAATGAGAAGATGGAACTCGTTAGGAAAGACTGATATTGGAAAAGATTGAAGGCAACAGGAAAAGAGAATAGTAGAGAATGAGCTGTATAGTGTCATGGAAACAATGACCATGAACTTGGAAAAACTTCAAGAGAGTGGAGGATAGAAGGGCCTGGCATGTCATGGTCCATGGAGTCACAAAAATTTGGACACAATTGAATGACTTAACAACAACAACAGATTATTTTCCTCTTTTATTTATTTGGGGTATTGGTCTAGAAGTGGTAAAACTGGGTCAAAGAATATAAACTTTTTGAGCATTTCAAATATCTTTTCTGAGTCTCTGGACCACATAGTTCCACACTAGTGTCAATATTTTCCCATAACCTCTTCAACATTTGTCATTTTCTTTTGTTTTATCATCTTTGCTTATCTGTATGAGATGGAACCTCAAAGTTGCTTTAATTTTCTTTAATTATTAATGATTTGGAACATTCTTCATAAGCATGTTAATATCTTACTTTGAAAACTGCTTATTTATATCCTTTGACCATTTATAGTATATATTGAGGAATGGTTCTTAAGTCTTAAATTTTAATCAGTTTCTTAAATATCTTAGGTGTGAGACTGTTACCAAAGAGACTTGATGAAGTTGTTTTCCCCCAGTTACCTATTTTCCTTCTACTCTTAACTACAATATATATATTTGTACATAACCTTTTAAATTTTATAGAAACAAAATTTTACCTTGTGATCCTACCATTTATTTAGTAATGAATGTTTAATATATTAATGTCTAGGTCATTTGGAGTTTATCATGATGTATGGTATGAGGCTTTGATTTATCTGTAATGTCTGCCAGACTTTTGTCCAGTTTTCCCTGCAGTTTTTGTCAAATGAGTCCATCCTCTACTAACAGAGTTTAGAAAACAATATTCCACTGCATTTTTTTTTGCTTCTGTATTTTGTGTACCTAATCAGTTCCAATGATTGATCTGTTTTTTCTTAATCAGTACCAAATAATTTTAATGATTCCTGTTTTGTTATAAAGTTTTGGTTCTGGTATTGATAGATCTCTTTATTTTCATTTTTTTCATTATTACCTTAGAGATTCTTGACCTTTTGTTCCTCCAAATAAATTTCATTTTTATTTTTCTAATTTCATAACACATTATTTTGGGAGTTTGAGTAGTATAGCACTAGATAAATAAATTAGTTTAGGTTTTTATTATATTGGCTTAACTTACCCATGTGAAACCAGTGTTTCTCCAATTGTTTGGGTCTGTCTTTATTTCTGTGAAGAGTGTTTTATAGTTGAATACATATAGTCCCTGAGTGAACCTTGATAGTTAATATTGATATTCCCAAATACTTTATAGCTTTTGTCATTATTTTGAATGGAACTTCTCTTTCCAGTTCTTTCTGCTGGGTTTTGCTGGTAACATATAGGAATGTTGATGGTTTGTGAGGATTTATTTTATATACTGAAACTTTGCTGGAACCATTAATTCAATTAATTTTAATTGACTTTGATTCCATTTTTCATTGCCTCTTTAGGGTATAAAATTATATCATCTACAAAGTGATCATTTTGTTTCCTTCTGGCCTATGCTTCTTCCCCCTATTTCTGTTGCTTGTCTTATTACCATAGCTAGTATTTCTAGTGTTATGTTAAATAGCAGTGGTGATAATGGGCATCTTTGCTTTATCTTATTAGAAATACTTCCCTCCTACCCCATTACATAAAATATTGGATTTAGATAAGTATTACTTACTATATAAAAGAAAAGTCCATTTATTCCTATGATTTCTGTAATTTTAACAGAAATGCATGTTAGATTTTGTTTAAAAAAGGCTTTCAGGCATCTATTGTTACAATAGTACTTTTTGTATAATTTGTATTATTAATTTAAAAATATATTATAGTCTTCCTTATGCTGTGCCCTGTGTTCCTGGCATGAACATAACCTGATTATAGTGTATGTCATTCTAACATGTTGTTTCTGTATATTTGAAAATATTTATTTAACATGTTTGCATAAATGTTCATTAGGGGTATCAATCCGAAGTTGTCTTTCTCTGTTTTGTTTCTCCCAAATTTAGGTATCAAAACCATACTTGCATTATAAAAAGATTAAAAATATGTCTTGTTTTCTTATTGCAAGCATCTTAAATATTAGAATGACTGCTTCTTGGAATGTTTGGGAAAACTTACCCGCAAATTTATCTAGTCCCAGTTTTTGTCTTTGGAACTTCATTTATATCTTGTGCAATTTCTCTTTCTGATATTGGATTACTTAAATAATTTAAATAAACTATTTTTATTGACAAAATTTCTTTACTTAATCTTGGTATTTTATATTTTTGTAGGAATTCATCTATTTCCTCTCATCAGTTTTCTTAGTATATGATTGGAAAGAATAGTTTCTGATAATTTCTTTCATGTTATTCTTCCTTTGTATTATCTTTCAATTGCTGTGACTCCTTTTTCTTTTTTATTTATTTGAGAAATTTAGTTTTCTCCTCTTTTTCTCTTTAAATAATATTAGGTATTTATTTTTACTGCTTTTATAAATAAAAAAAGCTCCAGATTTTGTTGATCAGTTTAATAGTATTGTTGCTTCTATTTTTCTGAATTTTTCCTTTGAATTTCAGAATTTCTACTTTTTTATTTAGTTGGGTAGTTTTGATTTGTTGTTATTTGCAACACATTTTTATTTGCATGCACAATTCACATATTTGTTCTTTTTCTCTTTTCACTTTCTCTTTGAAAGTGTTTAGAGATTGAAAATTTCCTCACAGGATGGCTTTGTTATGTTCCATAGGTTTCAGTATGTTGTCTCATAATTGATATTTTCTTTGGTAGAATATTCTATTATTTCTATAATTTACTCTTTGACTTGAGTTCTTTAGAATTATGCTATTTCATCTCTAATACATATTATTGTTGTTTTTGTAGCACCTTTAATGAATATAATTTTATTGCATTGTGATCAGGAAATGATGTGTGTAGGGTACCAATTGGGGAAAAGCTGCAAAATACAGTAATAAATGAAAAGCCATAAAAACTTAAACTCTGTGAAAGGTTGAAGTCTGAAAACGGTGACATTTACAAATTGTAACTTAGACACTAAATAATAACCCAGATTCTGAGTCAAAACTTAAGATACTATGACTTATGATAGCCAAAACAAGAATATTATGACTAGGACATGACTGATACACAAAGTTATATTTGGGCATAACATTGACTTACCTTCCAAGTTCATTACCAAGCAGAAAACAAAAAATATCCACTAATAAGTAGTGATGAACTCTCAAAATCCTCCTCCTTTTATTTGTTTTCCATAATTATCACAGGAATTTTGAGGTTCTTGAATGGGTATCCAGAAAACTGTCTGACTGCTGCCCCAGACCAAAGATTGCCCCTGTTTGTAAGTATTCATAGTGATTGATTAAACTACCACCTATAATGGTTTCTTCTTTCGGTATAAAAAGAACGCCTCATGGTTATGGGAGAGGTACAGATTTCCTGAGCCAGAGTTATTCTGAATCTTGGATTGGCAAAGTCAGGCAGGACTGACTACCTTGGCATACCAAAGGAATGCCAAGAGAATAGAGAATAGGCTAGGGGTGAGAGAAACCCTGATTGTCCTTCGCGTGAGTGTGTGTGGGGGGCGGGGGAGGGGGTCTGTGTTGGACTACAGCATAAGTAGAGGGATGCCTTGAATGCACCAAATGGTTCTAGAGTCCCTTCTAATAGAATTATATTTCATCAGGTAGGGAAAAGGAGAAAGTAAGTAGTGGCAGTAGGTTAACCCCTCCTCGCAGCATGAAAAAAGCCACTATCAAGTTTCTAGACTCAGAGGATGAGAATAGAAAGGAATTCCAGTTAGAAGAAACATACTGGTTAACCAGGGTGAAGGAAGTAAGTAAGTAAGCCCTGTAGTTGTGAGAGTCTCTTTCTCCTTCTCTCCCTCCATCTCTGGCTGACTGCAGGCAGCCTTATGAGTGTACGAGAGAGAGAGAGAGAGAGAGAGAGAGAGAGAGAGAGAGAGAGAACCCTTATTTGAATAGGATCAAAAGTGTTCTGTCTTCCGCTCTATATTTTTGGACGGTGGCCAGGTTCTAGGTGTAAAAGGACAGATAAAGGGAGAAAAAGGAAAGAGTTTTCCCTCTCAGATCTAAGAGAAGCGGGTTTGGGGGTTGTGTTAGTGAAAATTTCAAGGTTTGTACTTTCAAATAGAACTAACACTTAACCATTTTCCTGGCTCACAAAAAGTGAAGAAAGTAATTTCACTGATTAGAGATAGGTGTGTGAGCTGTGTCAATGAAAGTTTCAAGGTGAAGAGAGCAAAGAGGTATACACTGGCTCATGAAAAAGGTGAAAGGTTTGTGTGAATTGGGACACTCAGAAGGTAATCGAGTTTAATTGAAAGATCTAGCTAGAATTTAGGGAGTCCTACAAAATAAAATTAAGTACTGGTCAATTTTAAAATAATTTTTAAAAATAGGGTGTGTATTAAAAATTGGAATCTTTAAATTATATGAGACTCTTATTCATAATAAGAAATCATAGAGAGCTATGTATTTCTTCTGAGATTGTGAACCCAGATTTGAACTAAATTAAAACATGCTCTTAAGTGTGATAATTGGGATAGATGAAATCTTAATATCACTTTTACAATCTTTGGCAGTGGATTGGCTGGAAATAGTAGAGGACCCCATAATATAATATATTTGGAATAAATAACATTTGTGTAAAATATAATGTTGTGATCAGTATTAAAATTGTAAGCCCAGATTCTGTGTGATACCATTTGAAACATAAATCCAGGTAAATGAATTCATCATGGTCATATTTTAAGTGAAATACTGTCTATCCTGATTTGATGCTCAAGATAAGTCAGAATTGATTACATTATTTGGCACTATGACAAATTGGAAAAGTGTATAGCTCTGAAATTTGTTTACTGTGTGACCTTCAGCAAGTTACCTCAGTTTACTTCACATGATTAGAAGGTGCCTAACACAGTGCCTGGCAGAGGGCAGGCACTATAAATGTTAACTATTATCATTAGTTCTTTAATTAGATGTGACCAGTATACAATGCCAATAGTGATGCTCGATTGGCTATGTAAGGTAATTTGAAAATGCACTCAACAGAATTAGAGTCACCTGATTGGTCATGTGTTTGTTTCAAGTTTTAAATACATGATATTGCTTCAAATTGGTAAGCTTTTGTATCAGTTATGTCAAATGACTAATCATAATTTGTATGTTATTAAAGTATGAACTAAAAGAAAGAAAAAGATGGTAGAAAAATTGTTTAAAACTAGTTGCATCATTTATCAGCCCTGCTAACCCTGTCATATAATGTTTTGCAATTGCCACTTAGAAAACTGGGTATTTCAATCTTTGCCTACAGTTAAAGAGGAAGTTACAGCTAAAATAACTTGGCTCTCACTTATGAAAATCATAAGATTGTTGACTAAATTATTTGGGGCTATTGCTTTAATGATAAAACCTAAAAATGATAATTGATTACTGTGTGCAGAAAGGAGAGGAATAAGGTGGAATCCTTATCTGGATTGGTTCTGTCCATTCAGAACAGTCCTCTTTGGGATGTGAGGATGTGCAGCAGGGTTAGTCTATTCCACCTCAGGGGAGCAGGGATAGTGGTGTCAAACAGCACAGCCTATAGAAGCTCTGAGGGTAGATGGGGTGGATACTCCTGACTGCCCTTCCTTAGGAAGACTGCTAAAGTCATCTCTAATGCGGAGCTATCAGGGGTGACCGGAGGTCCCATGTGCCAGTTACCATATACTGAAGTCCTGAAAATAAACTATGACTGCTCTGGTAGATACTGGTGCAGAATGCACAGTGCTATATGGGAACCCTGAAAGACATCCTGGCAAGTGGGTAGTCATAGAAAGATATGGGAGAAATTCAGTCAGGACAAAACAAACTAAATTAAGACTTGCCACCCAGAAAATATAGTAGATTTGCCACCCAGAAAGTATGTGGTTTACATCAGTCCAGAGGAAGAATATATATCTGGTGTATAGGCAGGGGCATCAGAACCTCCCTGGGGTCCTTGTTGACTCTTCTTATTTTGTAAACTTACCAGGTACCTGGAAACCATCTGTGTGGGCAAACCCTGGAAAAAGAACTTGTTTGAGATATGGAGTTAGTAAATAATGAACTTGGCTTGCTAAGAATTTGTAAGTTTGTGTATAATATAGAAATGATTTCTAATGATTGGTTTTTGCATTAGGCCAAATTTAAATCTGAGAAGAAAAGAAACACAAGTAAAAGATGTTAAGTAAAATCTCCTATGCACGTGAGTCCTGGTAAATTTCCATTGATTATTACAACTCCATGAGAGTAAAAATAATTGTACCTAGTCCTAAGATGTGATTGGTGAAGCTTCCTGTTTGAGGTAAAAGCTCTTAAGATTGTAACTGATTTTGTTCTAATGTTTGAGGTTCAAATCCAGGTATATTTGTCTGATGGATCATAATAATCTATCAATGGTCAATAGTCAATAATTTACCATTTGAGAGAAATTCCACGAGCTGCTCAGAGGGAATGTGATCCCGAACTGTTACAGGTGGAGGTTTACATCTGGGAAAAGTTGAGAAGACAACTTTGGCATCAGCCTAAGGTGGGATCGTTCTGGATCAGTTTCTACATTGTGTTACTTTGAAAAGGAATGTTTCCCACCTGTCTTTTCCTGAGTCTGGTTATAAGGTGGAATTGATAATACATGGGTGATTGTCAAACAGTAACTCTTATCTGAAATCAAACAGAACTAAGTATGCTTTATCCTGTCATATATGTGCCCTTAGGCTTTAGGCTGAAGGACCAGTTTGATTCGGCTATGATCCTGTCTCCAGTTTTTCTTTTTGGAGCACATTTCTGTAATCAGAGCAAGAGGTCAATAAAAGATATAAGCACAATGCAAGTATGTGAGACCTTGTTTTCAGTCTGAATGTGAAGTAGTTCCATATTCTGAACTAGGTAAATTACTACTCAGACTTGTGATCTGCCTGCCTACATTGTCATGTGAAAGATTATATCCCTGAAATAATTCATCCTTTCTGAACAATATGAGAATAATTAAGCAAAGACAAAATAATGTGCTTAAATATTTCAAAACGATGTAAGAATAATTGGGCAATGGTCCAATTGATTGAAGAAACTACCTGTTATTCTATTGGTTACTGAAACTAAATCAGATACATCTTCAATTTGGTTTGGGGAAGAGAATTTCAGCGCAATCATTTTTTTAGAGGGAGATAGCTTATGGAATTTTTACATTATTTATTATTAATTTTCACATTAAAAGTCAATTTCATTTAAAATTTATTACTAATGTGTAAATAATGCCTATTTGAGCCATGTGTCCTGTGGTACAAATGTGTTTTACTATAAACAGCTTATTGATATGCACTGTTTAAGTATCCTCCCAAGTCCTTTATTATAATTGGAATAAAGTCAGCCTCTTATAAGTAAATTCATTTGTGTAACCATTGAACCTATGATGGAAAGCTTCTACCTGCAAGAATGTTGTTAACATGTTTTCATATGCAGAACTGAATCCCCAATAACATCTGATCCTCCAAAAGGAGCTGGAATCAGAGTGGAAAATTTTGAGAAAGCAGCAAGATTGAACTATCCTGCGCATCAAATGTAAATTATTCTAATGGAGCATGTAAAAAAAAAAACTCAAAATTTTCTAAAGCTTTAAGCACATTCTGGGTTCCTACTTCATGTTTCCCCTTCCAGTTCTATTGTTAAGATCAGAACTCCAAGGTTTGAGGTGGTCTTCACAATGTGAACTAGTTATTGGAGAAGTAAAATTTGAGAGGCTACACTAATCTTGTATTGAAATCTGTTTTGTAAAAGATTTTAACAGGAACATCTAAGGAGTCTGTACAAGTTTCCTGGAACCAGAAAAACAATTCTACCGAAGAGCTGCCCCTGAGGACAAGACATTTTCCGGGTTGCCACAAAAAAAGTTTTCCAGAGGCCAGACAACAACTACATGGAACATCTGGATTCCAAGTTGAAAGTTATTAATTAAAATGCACATTGGGAGGGAGTTGAAAGTCAGCACTGTGTAAGTCTCTTCACAAAAAAAGGGGAAATTGAGGAAATCAAATTGTTTTGATCCCATTATGTAATTGATTTTGGTCTGTCACCTGCAATATATTATGACACTATGCAAGTCATGTTTACGTGTCTCTGAACCAAGTTTAGAAATTCAGTTCACCCATTAATCCCCAAATGTCACTGGTTCTTCTTTTACCTTCCCACAGGTGGGAAGGAAGAAAATTGTAATGGCGGTTAATTATTTTTCTCGGTCATGTTGTTTTCTTATCTGTATTTGTGTTGCTTATTTGATTTATGCTTACAAATGAGATCATCCTGGCTGTACCCAAAAGGCCCCAAGCACCCTAGTATAGAGCTGTCCCAGGGACATTGATGAAGAATTTGAAAAAATTGTATGGCTGGCTTTTCAGGGGTGAGTTGCAGGCTATGAATTGGGGAAAAAAATCTCAAAAATACAGTAATAAGGGAAAAGCCATAAAAACTTTAACTCTGTGAAAGGTGGAAGTCTGAACATTACTATTTGTAAATTGTAACTTAGATACTAAATCATAACTTAGGCACTGAGTTTTAACATACTAGGCCCTACTATGAAATATGAAAGTTATAACAATAATAATATGCCTGGGACATGACTGATAGCACAAACTTATATTTGGGCATAATACTGGTTTAACTCCCAAGTCCATTACTAAACAGAAAACCAAATATATACAAAATCAGTAGTGACACACTCTCTAGCTCCTCCTCGCTTTGTCTGTTTTCTATAATAACATGGGGATTTTAGGGTTCATGAGCAGGGTACAGAACTGTCTGGTTGCTGTCCCAGACCAACGATTGCCTCTATTTGTAAGTATCCATAATGATTAAAAAACCTCCTAAAATCAATCTAGAGCTCCGTGGCCTCTTCTTTTGGTATAAAAAGAACACCCCACAGTTATGGGAGAGGTACAGGGTTTCCCACCCAGGGAAACTCCAGATCTTATAGTGTGTTTAATATTTCTGTTTTTCTATATTTTTAGAGGGTTTTTATGCCTCAACATACGGTCAACTTTTGTTGAGGTGCCACATACAGCTGAGAAATATGTGTATGTTATATGTACATATGCATGTATATGTGTGTGTATATATACATATACATACACATGGACACATACATATATCTATATCTATCTACATCTCCTTTCTATTTCAATTCAATAATCACCAGAGAGTTGTCATTTCTAATTTTTCTAAAGGTCTGTTCACATTTTAACTTCTTTCTTGTTTATTGTTTGGTTCATATGAAGTACAATAGATTTTGCTCTAGCCCCTTATTTAAAATCTACATTAATTATTGCTTTTAATCACCATCTTACACAATGCTATTTTCTAAACCACTCTGTTACCCTCCATTTTATAGGTGAGTTCATTGTGTTTACATTCATAGTTATGATTGTTAACTGTGTATTTCCCTCCATTCTGTCCTCGTGTACGTTTTCCTCTCTTTTCTCTCACCTCCAGCTTTATAAATAAGGTGTCAGGAAAGAGGGAGTTACACTTACACTTGTGATCTTATAAATGAAATTATCTACTTCCCCTCTGCTGCAGCTCTTCTCTTATTCTTATGCCATTCCTTATTCAGGTTTTGCTTTATCTTCTGCTCCTTTTAATGTTTTTTTTATTTAATAAATTTAATTAACTTTTTACATTCATTTTCACAAGATTTTGGGTTCCAAAATTTTCTCCCCATTAGTCCCCTCCCTCCTCCCCAATACACTGGACATTCTAAATACCCATATCATCAATCTGCCCTCTCTTCTATCATCCCTCCCTTCCCTTACCCCATCTTCTCTTTTGTCCTGTAGGGCCAGATAACTTTCTATTCCCCATTACCTGTATTTCTTATTTCCTAGTAGCAAGAAC
>CM053775.1:44233572-44260073 GCA_028658325.1 Potorous gilbertii
CCTTTCTTGTGCTGTTGTACAATCCCCATTAGATTGTAAACTCCCAGAGGGCAGGAACTTGTGTTTGTCCTTCATTCTGGAAGAGGACCATGACATCAAGATGATGACATGACTTGCAGTTGACTTTGATTTGAGTGACGGAGGGCTATGCAAGGTCACCAGCCTCACTTTCTCCTGCTGAACTATCTGGGTCCAGTGAACTGATATTAATCAGGATGACTGGAGATGGCCCAGGATGCAATGGGAGATCCTGGCCCTTTTAAACTATGTGATAAGTCAAATTCTCACTTTGAGTGAGATACACTCATTCAGTGAATAGACCTCTTTAAGTAGTTACTCACTGGATAGACCCTTTTAATAAAAGAAAAAAAGAAATCAAACTGAGAGGGGAAGATCCTCAGTGGTCCTAGGTAAAAGAGAAACAGTTACTATTTAGTATTTAATTTCACTCTGTGCTAAGAGGGCAGGGACCTGTTGTCCAATTTATGAGCTCCAGAGTGAAGTGGACTTCAGGCTTGTTCTTTGAGCAAGAAATGTCGCCAATAAACCCAAAGGAGAAAAGGCAGCTTTTGGCTATGGAAGTGTACCTTCCCACAAGAGCAAAGGAGATGAGAAAAGAGGAGAGGAAGGGAGAAGAAGGAAGGGAAGAGGGTAGAGGAGAGGATCTTAGCTTAAAATGACAAGGGTCTCCCATTGCATCCTGGGCCATTTTCAGTCATCCTGATGAATATCAGACCACTAGATCCAGATGGCTCAGGAGAAGAAGGTGAGGTTGGTGACCTTGCACAGCCCTCCCTCACTCAAATCAAAGTCAACTGCAAGTCATGTCATCATCTTGATGTCATGGTCATCTTCAAGAATAAAGAACAAACACAACCAGAATGTAATTTCTAAATAGTAACTGTCTCTCTTTTACCCAGGAACCCTGGGGGTCTTCCCCTCCCAGTTTGATTTCATATATATATATATATATATATATATATATATATATATATGTATGTATATTATCAAAAAGGGCTATCCCTTGAGCAAAATGCCTACCTAGCCTACCTAATTGTAGGTGATTAATAAATGTTTATTTAATTGCAAAAGAGAAGGGAGGGTAAAAGCAGTAGCACGTGAGCATAGAAAAGAGGAGGATGAAAAAGGAGAAGAGAGGAACTTGTTGTTTCTCATAACTGTGGTGTGTGAAAGAAAAAATATATAACTGGAAGTAACGGCAGCAGGAGCAAGAATGAGATTGACTTTACTCTTGTTTGAAAGGGAAAAGGAGGGTTGAACACACATACACACACACAGAGACACAGAGAGACAGAGACAGAGAAACAGAGGCAGAGACAGACTTTGAGAGAGAGACACAAAGAAAGAGAGAGAGACAGAGGGAGAGAGAGAGACAGAGACAGAGAGAAACTGGTGCAGAAGTACACGAAACTTCAACAGGAAATAAGTGAGGGTTGGGGCCAAAGTAAAAAAGAAAGGATAATATGGGAAAGAAATAGCAAAAGCTAGTGTCCTGATCCTGAAGTGAGGGTTAAAAAAGAAAGAAAGCAAAGCTTAGAACTAGAATCTCAATGGGTGCTCATCAATCAGGAAATGACTGGGGAAAAAAACTGTGGTGTGTCAAAGTAATGGAATATTATTGCATTGTAAGAAATGAGGAAAGGGATGAGTGCAGAAAATACTGGCTAGCACGAACTCATACAAAGTGACATAAATATAACCAGGAGGAGAATTTATTTAAGTACTGCAACGTTGTGAAGAAAAGCAATTTTGAAAAACTTTAAAAAATGGATCAAACCAATGAACAATTTTGTCTCCAGAGGACATAAGCATGTTATCCACCTCCTGACAGAGTGGTGCTAGGCTCAGAGGGCAGAAAGAAATTTTTGTACATGACTACTGTGTGGATTTGTTTTGACTATGCTTATTTGTTACAAGGATTTTTTTCTTTCCTTTTTTTTAGTTGGGGGTGGAGGCTGGGGTGTAGAAGGAGTGGTTAGTAATACTGGTGCAAAAAGAAAGAAAGAGAGCCATTGAAACTTTTTTTAATGCACAGAAGGAAACAGAAGAAAGTTAAGAAGGAAGTACAGACAAGCAGGACAGTTTGAAAGTAATGTGTGGAATTCATTATATACTTAAACTGAACAAGCAGGATAAAATGTGGATTCAGAGTTTCATATACAATCCTTCTTTTGTATTCTCGTGTATACATGGAAATGATCTCTCTTTTCTGGTTTTAAGTTCAAAATAAAAAATAAATAAAATCAAACAAATAAGAAACTATTTTCCTCAACTCTATGCCAATAAAACTGACAACTTTCATGAAATATGTGAATATTTAGAGAAATATATAATATCCATATTAACAGGATAAGAAATAGAAAATGTAAATAACTGAATCTCAGAAAAATAAATTTAACATGCCATAAATGTATTCCCAAAGGGAGGGGGGGGGAAGCCTCAGGCCAGATGGATTTACAAGTGAATTCTGTCAAATATTCAAAGAACAACTTATTCCAATATTAAATAAGCTGTTTGCAAAAATAAGAAAATATGAGATCCTACTAAATTCCTTCTGTGACACATAGTCTTGATGACTAAATCAGAGAGTCAAAACAGAGAAAAATGATAGACCAAAATCCCTAATGAACCATAGATACAAAATGTTTAAATAAGATATCAACAAAGTGACTATAGTAGCCTATTAAAAACAAAATGCCCAGGTTGAGTTTATACCAGAAACGCAAGGTTTGTTCAATATGAGGAAAAATGTAAAAGTGATACACTATATTAATAAGAAGAGGAAAAAATCATATTGTTTTATCAATAAATGCTTCCGACAAAATATAACAATTTCTGTTAAAAACACCAGAAAACATGAATAAGTAGACTTTTTCTTAATATGGTAAGTGGAATCTATCGAAAACCAAGAAACAACATTAAATATAATGAGGATAAACTAAAGACCTTTTCAGTTAGATTGGGAGTAAAGCAAGAATGTTTGTTACCACTCCTATTATTTGATAAGGTGTCTAGAAGTGTCTTTTGTAGCAAAAAGGCAAGAAAAAGAAACTGATGGAATAAACACAGGCAAAAAAAAAACCCTATAAGTATCACTTTTTGCAGGTCATATATATTTTCTACCAGGTTTTTTTTCATTCAGGTAATATAAGAAAATGTGTTTTAATAACTGAAAAAAAAAGAAGAAAAAGCTAGTTAAAAATAAACTGTGGGTAAGGCTGTTCTTGGCATTTCGGGGACTCTCTACCAAAGCCTTTAGAAAAACAACTACTTTTGTAGTTTTTATTCCAAAGACCCATAGTTGAGTTTTATTCAGATCAATTTTCCTGGAAACAAAGTAAATTGCTGGATCTACATTGTAGCTTCTTTATTCTCAACGGTCCCCATTAGTGTTGTGAGAGTGTGGGGAGTTAACTCAGCCATTTCCATTTATTTTTTTCAAGTTTTATTGCTGTCTTCTGTTTCTTATATCACTATAGTTACCATAAATATCCCTCCTCAGTCTCCTGCCTGAAAGCCATCTCACAGAACAAATACTATTTATTTTAAATCACATCTGATCAGTACATTGAAAAAGTCTGAAAACTAGTGCAATGCGTAATATCTTTGGACCTCCCACCTCTGCAAATGGGTAGGTCTTTTCATATTTCTTCATCTGAGTCATGCTTGGCCTTTATAATTTTGTCACATTGGCTTTCTTTTTCTTTGGTGTGTTCTTTCCGTTGACATTCAGTATGTCCTTTCTACTTACATTGTTTTAGTGACTGTATATTGTTTTCTTGTCTCTACTTTACTTTGCATCATTTCATGTGGATGTTTTCATGTTTCTCTGTATTCATCACACACATCATTTCTTGCAGCGCAGTCATATTCTCTTACATTCATGTACCACAACGTGTTTAACCTTCTCCAAATGACTGGCATCCAATTTGATTCCAATTGTTAACTATAAAAAAGTGCTGCTATAAATATTTTTATAGGGGCATACGGGGGCGTTGTTCTTATTGATGGTTTTTTTGGGGGTATAAGCCCAGTAATGGAATCTCTAGCTTAAAGGATACAGACATTTTAGTCACTTTATTTGCATATTAGCATTTTGGATTGCTTCCCAAAATGGTTATACCATTTCACAGCTTTACTGACAATGGTGAAAAATGTGTGCCATTCAACATAGACTGTTGCTATTTTTTGTCAATTTGCAGGTTATGAGGTAAAACCTCAGGGCTGTTCGAATTTGCATTTCTCTTAATATTAGCAATTTGAAACATTCTAATGTGGTTGTGAATATTTTACAATCCTTCTTTTGAGAACTGTTCATATACTTTGACCAATAATATACTGAGAAATTACTACTAGTCTTATATACTTTTATTCATGGTTTATTTTTCTTGAGTACCAAATCCCTATTAGAGAAATTTGACAGAGACTTTTTCCTGTTCAATATTCTCCTCTTATCCTAGATGCATTCATTTTGTCTGGCTAGAAACTTTTCATATTCATGCAATCAGAGTTGTCTATTTTATCTGTTGTAATTGCCTCTATCTCTTGTTTGGCTAAAAATATATATCTCCTAGATATAGATTTGAGAGGCATTTGGTTTTTTCTCTTCGAATTTTAATAGTATAATATTGAATATTAAAGTAATATATCCATTTAAAATTTATTTTGGAATATGGTGTTAAGTGTTGGTCTAAACCTAATTTCTCCCAGACTATTTTCCAGAAGTTTTAATCCAATAAGTAGTTTTTTCCTCAGTAATTTGTTTTCTGTTTTATCAAACACTGAGTTATTGAGATCTATTTTTTCATTCTTCCTTGTCTAGTCTGTTCTATTCATCTATTTCTCTATTTATTAACCAATACCATAAGGTTTTGATTGCTGCCTTATAATGTAGTTAGAGTAAAGAATAATAATATTTTTCATCATTTTGCTTTACACTCTAGATCATTTGTTTATTAAAAATGAATTTTGTTGTTATTTCGTCAAGTTCTATAAAATATCCCCTTGTGTAGTCCCAATGCGATATTTACAGTTCCTACAGAAGATATGAACATGCCTGCACAGTTCTGAATCACAAAATATAACAGACTCTCCACATGGAAGACAGAACCAAAACATTTATTCAAACACCATAAAGTCGAATTCCCAACACCAGAAAACCAGATTCATCATAGCAACAAAGAAATCTATACACAATAACAATGCAGGGGGCTCTACCATTCCCAAGCCTTCCCTCTGTTAGACTTCCCACAAACCAGCTCCCTTAAACACAGTTACAAGCAGAATCCTTTAAACAAAATCACAAACAAGCTCTCCCACTCATACTAGTTGCTGCCTCCTCTTTCTTTCCCAGTGCTGACTTCTCTTACTCAGTTCCTGCTCCATCCCTTCCTGCTCTACCCGTTCAGCAAACTCCTCCCACTACACGCTCCATGTGACTCAGACTTCCACGTGACCCAGGCAGGTCACATGGGCCTATTAATGGATGGGAAAGATCTTCCCATTTAAATTACCATTACACCTTGAAAATATTATTGGTAAAGCATTAAAAATGTAGACTAATTTCAGTAATATTGTCATTTTTATTATATTGGCATGGCCTAATCATTAGGATTGAATGTTCCTCTAGTTATTTAAGTTGTTCTGTTTCCTCAAGGAACCCTTTGAAATTGAATTTATAGAAGTCTTTTGCATGCTTTTTAGGTTGATCTCCATATATTTTATAGATTTTTCAGTTATTTGGAATGGAGTTTGCATTTTATTGCCTTTTGGATTTTGTTATTATGATGTAGGAATGCAGTTGATTTTTAAGGGTTTATTTTATAGCCTTCAAGTTTTCTAAAGCTATTATCTCAATTAGTTTATAATAGTCTCAATCTTTGCTGATTCTGTAAGATGTTTCAAATATGCCATCATATTATCCTCAAATAGAGATAGTTTTATCTATTTACCTATCTTTTCTTTCTTTTGTCTGATTACTGCAGCAAGCATTTCTAAAACTATATCAAATAATAGTGATAAGACTGAACATCCTTATTTCAGTTGTGGTTCAGTCATTTCTCAGTCATGTTTGACTCTCTCTGACTCCATTTGGGATTTTCTTGGCAAAGATACTTAGTTTGAGATTTCCCTTTTCGGGCCTTTTACAAATGAGGAAACTGAGGCAAAGAAGGTTAAGTGACTTGCCCCAGATCACACAACTAGTAAGTGTCTGAGGCCAGATTTGAATTTAGAAAGATGACCCTGACTCTCTATCCACTGTGCCACCTAGCTGCCCTAATCCTTATTTTACTGCTGGGTTTATTGGAAAAGATTCTAGCATATCCCAGTTGCATATGAGGCTTGTTTTGGGTTTTAGATAGATGCCTTTTATGAAATTAAAAAAGGTCCTTCCATGCCTATGCTTGGCAGAGGTTTTAGTATAAAAGAGTGTTGAACATTTTCAAAAACTTTTTTGGTATCTATTTAGATGATGATGTGGTTTTGGATGTTTGGTTTTTAATATGACTATGCTGATTGTTTTCCGAATGTCGAACTATCCTGGTATCCCTGGTATAAATCCTACTTGGTCATCAATGAATTTTTGGATGAATTACTATAATCTGTCAGGATTTTGCTTAAAAATTTTTCATTATTCTTCACTAAAGATATTGGGCAAGCCTATCTTCTTTTTCTGTTTTGTATTCCTTTAGTTTGAGTATTAGTATTATATTTATCTCCTAAAAATTCTGTAAGTGAGCTTTCTTTCTTTTTGAAGATATTCCTGTATTTCTTTTGTGTTTTCAGTTTTGTTACCACAATAACTGTGCCTAATATGTTTTGATGCTTTTTTTTTCTTCTGGTTCTGTTGTGATTTCATCATTTGATAGTTTATTTATTTGATTTTTTAATCAGATTAGTTAAAGGTTTAAAAATTATGGGTATTTTCCAAAGGACCAGCTTTTGGTTTTATTTGTCACTTCTATTAGATTCAGTTGTTTTTCCAATGAGATATTTCACATTATCTTCCATTTTTTCATTCTTTTGGTTTTGTTTTGTGATTTCTTGGTTTCTCATAAAGTCATTAGCCTCCATCTGTTCCATTCTAATTTTTAAAGAACTATTTTCTTCAGTGAGCTTTTGAACCTCCTTTTCCATTTGGCAAATTCCACTTTTTAAAGCATTCTTCTCTTCATTGGCTTTTGGATCTCTTTTGCCAGTTGAGTTGGCCTATTTTTAAAGTTGTTATTTTCTTCAGCATTTTTTTAGGTCTCCTTTAGCAAGATGTTTTTCTTGCATCTTTCTCATTTCTCTTCACAATTTTTCCTCAACCTCTCTAATTTGATTTTCAAAATCCTTTTTGAACTCTTCCATAGCCTGAGCTCACTGAATATTTATTTTGGGTGTTTGGGATACAGAAGTCTTGACTTTTATGTCTTTCTCTGATGGTAAGCATTGTTCTTCCTCTTCTGAAAGGATGGGAGGAGAGTAACCTTCTATGGTCTTATTTTTTTTCCCTTTTTTGGACATTTTCTCAACCAATTACTTGACTTTTGGGTCTTTTTTCAAAAGTAGGGTATACTTTGGGATTCTGTAACCTCTCAATTCCTCCAAGGTGGAACTATCAGGTGTGTATACTGTTCTGGAATCAGGGAGAGATTTTTGTGCCCAGAATCTTAGCAGTGTTTCCCCTCCACAGCCACTTGGCCTCCAGTTTCACCCTCTTTCTAGTTTGTTAATGCATGTTTGTAGAGATATGATTTTTTTCGCTTGAGGACTGCTTTAGCTGTGTCCCAGAGATTGTGACATGTTGTTTCTTCATTATTATTATCTTTTATGTAGTTGTTAATTGTCTCTATGATTTGTTCTTTGACCTACTTGTTATTTAAGATTTCATTTGGGTCTGTGTCTTTTGTGTCTGATCCTCAAATCTGTTAATATTTTTACTGTATTATTATTTGTAAAGGATGTATTAGCTATTTTTTTCCTTTTTACAATTGTTTACAATATCTCTGTGCTATAGTATGTGGTCAATTTTTGTAAAAATTTCATGTGGTACAGAGAAGTATGTATATTCTTTTGCTGTCCCATTTAGAAGATGCCATAAGTATTTTAACTTTAGGTTTTCTAGCAATTTGTTCAATTCCATATTTTCTCTCTTGTTTACCTTTTTGTTAGACTTATCCACAAATTGCTGTTTCCTGTCACTGGCGTGTTATTGTCTATGTCTTTTAGTTCAGATAGTGTTTTCTTTATGAATTTGGATGCTAAGGCATTGCAGCATGTCTTCATTATGCTAGTAATCAATATTACTCATATTGATTTGTTGTATCTTCCTTTCTGCATACAGTTTCCTTGTTAATCCCTTTTTATTTTTTGAATGTTTACTTTTCTTTGATAACGTGATAGTAACTCATGATCTTGTAGATTCACTTGCTGCATGTTAACTTTTTCCCTTCCTCTCAGTTTTCTTTTGTCTTTGTTTTTCACATGTGTTTGCTTTAAGTAAAAGATTGCACGGTATTGTTTTCTTTCCCAAGCTGTCACTCTTTTTCAATCTATTCACAAAGTTATGAGAGTTAGGTTTATATTTTTCCCAATCAGTCTCTGATATTGCTTTCCCCTCCAAGTGTTAATTGTTTTCTCCCTTTTGCCATAAACACAGTTCTATGTTCCTTCAGTTACCTCTACCAAAATCCCCCCTTTATCCTTATCTCCTTGTGTTCATTTATAAAGAAGTTTCTTGTTGGTCCCTCTAATGTCACTGTGGAGCTGTTCTTGATCGATGTATTTATTCATTTCTCCTGCATTTGTGTTATTTAGAGTGTTCAAGAAGCAAATAATATCTTCAGTTCCGATTTTCCTTCTAAAAATATTCCAATTCCCTTTTATTATTGAATATCTTTTTGTCATGTGTGGTGAAACTTAGATTTTCTGAACAGATCACTCTGGGCCTCATCAGGAGATCCTGATCTTCTGAACACATTATTGCATCCCCTCCTCCTTTTTCTAGTAAGTGAAGAACAGTCTTGCATTCTTCAAATGTATTTTCTTTGTATTTGAAGGTCTTTCTCTTGATTGTTTGTAGAACTTGTTGATTCTGAATTGAATTGTTAAATTTATCCCCTGTGTATTTTGGAGTTTACAGCCTTGGCTTTTTTCCCCCGGCAGCCATCTATGAATTCTTTCAATTGGCCTTTCATTTACTATGTTTAGAAGCTCTGGGCTGTTCTTTTCTATTATTTCCTTCTTTATTATGTTAAGGCTTTTTGTTCTGTTGTGTTTTTCTGGGAGGCCTATGATCCTTAAGTTGTCTCTACACATCCTGTCTTCAAGATCCATATTTTGCTTGCATAATGAACACATTTTCTTTCAATGTTCTTGGTTTTTGCTTTTCCTTTTCTATGTTTCCCTTCACTTCTCTGAATTTGCATTCCCAATCTATTGTTTTCTTTTTTGTTTCTCTGATGAGACTCTCCGTGGCAGATCCCAATTTTTCTCTTCTCCTCATTATTTCTGCTATATAGGCCATAAATTCTACTCTCATCATTATCATTCCTCTTTTGGACCACTCAGGAGTAGTATGTTGGAATTCCATACTCCTTTCAAATTCCACAAGGTTTTTTTTTTTCTCATTGAATGTTAGGTACTTTTCCTTTATTTTGCAGTAGTTTTATCACAGATGCCTGAACTCATCTTTACTGGATCTGGAGACTGTATTTCCTTCTGATGTTTTTTATGTTTTCTTTGTTGATTTATCTTCTTATGTCCAAGGTCTTTGACTTTTCTCCTTCCTGAGATCTTTGGTTTTTTCAATCTTTTCTTTTTCTGTTGTTTTCTCAGGGGCTGGATGTCAAAACATCTCAGTCTCCTCCTATACCAGGCAAGTCATGGTTCACCAGCCTACAATTCTGCCTCAAGTAACTTTCAGGTGTTCAGAACTGTCCCAGGCTAGAAGAACTCTTTCTTTTCGCCTTAGTGGAGTGATGCATAGCTCCTCCTTCCACACTCTTCCATCCTGATGACCTTTCTCACTCCCTCTGTTCCTCAGTTCTCTGCCTGGCACCAGCAGTTCTGAGTTCTGTAGTGATGTTCACCTTGATAGCAGCAATTCAAAGCTATGTAATGCTGGTACTATGGGTTGTAGCCTAGGCAGGCTTTCACACCAGAAAGGTCACAGTTGTAATGACTGTCAAGTTCTGAATAAACTTCTATAGCCTTGAGCCTGGAGCTCCATAGCATTAGAAAGAGACAAAGAGACTGGGTAATCGGGGAAGATTTTGTTGTAAACCTGCCTAAAGTTCTTGGATCTGCTAATGTAGTCTCTCTCACATTGTCATCGTAAGTGAGGAAGAGGCCTGAGTGAGCTCAGGGTCAGTCAATTCAGGGTTGTTTTTTTTTTAACCTTCTTTCAGATTCTGGGTGTCCTAGACCATGGGGACAACTGAAATTGTCTTATCTTTGGTACATAACTTTTGTTCTGGACAAGTTTGAGAGCTTATGGGGATCGGAGAAAATGTCTACTTTGCCATTTTATTGCTCATGTGACCTGGAACTTATCCCTTCCCATTTCTAGCAATGAAGAATTACACTGGAACTGATCTTCCATCTAGAAGGAATAGAATGTCTTCCATCTGAGCGCAGTTAACAAAAGATTTTGTGAATTAGTCCTTTTCTCCCAAATACTCTCTTCTCTCTAGGTTTTTCCAAAGCCTTGATTTTCTTCTAATCTATCTTGGTCTTCTTTGCTAGTTTTTCATCCATAACATATCTAACTGTAGGAATCCCAGAGGACTCTGTCCCAAGCCCTTTTATCTTCTTCCTCTATACTATTTCACTTGGTGATCTCATCACCAAGGAAAAGTTATAAGCATTTATATGGCACTGTTGTAAGCACATTTAACCAGTATTGTCTTTTTCAGTCTTCACAACAACCCTTTGCAGCAAATAACGAAAGTAAACAGAGGCTAAGTGACTTGCCCAGCTAATAAATATCTGAGTGTAAATTTAAACTCAGGTTTTCCTGACTCAGGACCAGTGTTCTATGTATTGTACCATGAGCTGTCTTGAAAATCCCGTGGATTTAATTATCATCTCTAGGTTAATGATTACCATATCTGCTTATCCAACCTTAATTTCTCTGCTGATCTCTTGATTCACTTCTACAAATGCCTATCAGATGTTTCAAACTTGATGTCCAGTAGGCATCGTAAACTCAACATGTTCAAAATTTAATTTGTCACATTTGTCCTTTCCCTCCTTCTAAACTTCCCTACTACCATCCTCCCAGTTCCCCAACCTTGCCATCTGGGAGTCATTCTAGACTCCTCACTCTCTTTCACCATCTCTCCACACTTCAGGTCTAATTTGTTTCCAAGGCTAGTCAGTTTCACCTTTGCAATATCTCTTGAATACCTTTCCCCATTATGTATCTCCTGATACTATCACCACCCCGGAAGGATGGCCCCTCATTACCTGATGCTTGGACAATCACAGTAGCCTGTTTAGGGAGAAGGAGATCTTCCTGCCTTAAACTTTTCCCCCTTCCATCCCATCCTCTGTTTAGTCACTAAAGTGATTTTCCTAAGTGTAGATCTAACCATGTCTCCTCCCTTCCCAGTAAACTCCAGTTGCTTTATACCATCTCCAGGATCAAACATAAAATTCTCTGGCATTTAAAATCCTTCATGGCCTAGTCCCTATTTACCTTTCCAGCCTTTTTATACCCCCAAATTCTCCTTGATCCAGTGACACTGGTCTTCTCCCTTGGATCTAGGTGTTTTCTCTGACTTTTCCTCTTCATCTCTGCTTCCTGCTTTTCCTGTATTCCTTCTAGCCCTAGCTTCAATCCCACCTTCTACACAAAACCTTGTGAATCCCTCCTTACTCTAGTATTTCCTATCTATCCTGTATATAATTTGTCCATAGTGATTTACATGTTGCCTCCCCCATTAAGTGAGCTCCTTGTGGATAGAGGCTGTCTTTTGCCTTTCCTTGTGCCCTCAGTACTTTGGACAAGGCCTGCCACATATTTGGTGCTTACTAAGTATTTTGTTACTGACTTACTGAAAGGGCAAAGCCCTTTTAGTGATTTCTAGAGTTCCACTTACATGATGGGTGGTAGAGAGAGAAGTTGGGAAAATTCAGGAATGGCCAGAGGGCAATTTGAGGGAGTTAAAATATCTCTTATTTGTTTCTTTCTTTAAATTTCTATTGTGATTTCATTGTTCCAGGTCCTTGTTACCTTGTGCTGGTATTACTATGAGAAACCTGAATTCTGAACTAATTCAATTCAATTCACCATGCATTTATTTTTTTCAAAATTTTTTTGAGTCTTATTTACCAAGGTGTTGACCTGCTTTTCATGCTTTTCTTGCATCTCATTTCTCTTCGCAGTTTTTCCTCAACCTTTCTAATTTGATTTTCAAAATCCTTTTTGAGCTCTTCCATGGCCTGAGCCCATTGAATATTTATTTTCGATGTTTGGGATACAGAAGCCTTGACTTTTATGTCTTTCCCTGATGGTAAGCATTGTTCTTCCTCATCTGAAAGGATGGGAGGAGACATCTGTTCATCAAGAAAGTAACCTTCTATGGTCTTATTTTTTTTCCCTTTTTTGGACATTTTCCCAACCAGTTATTTGACTTTTGTGTCCTTTGTCATGAGTAGGGTATACTCTGGGGACCTGTAAGATATCAGTTCCTCCAAGGTGGCACAATCAAGAGTGTACTGGTCTGGGTGCAGGAAAGGATTTTTGTGCCCAGAATCTTAGCAGAGTTTCCTCTCCACAGGCACCTGACCTCCAGTTCCACCAAGCTAGCACTGGAGGAAAGGGGGGTGGGATTCCGTCAAGCTGTGGGGGCAGGGCCACCATCAGTAGGAGACAAAGACCAGCTCCCTCAGAGCCCCAGGGGTTTTTACGATCCCACAATGATCTCAGACTGTCATAGGGGCTGCCATGAGAACTCCTGCCGCCTGCTCCGTGTAGCCTCTGTGGGTCACTGCCTGAGGCCAGAGCTATGGGAAGGCACTTCTCCCTTCCTGGCCAGCAGAAAAAAACCCACTGACCTTTGGCACGTTTGGGTTGAGGGATCTGAAAACCTGCTGCTGTTGAAACTAGGGATTCCAGGACTGGAGATTCTGTCCCCTGAGGGCTATTCATGAGCCATGCTGAGTGGCCAAGGCTAGGCTGGGCTCCTCACTCTGCTCTGCACCCGGTGCAACTGACGTTTCCTGTGGGTCTTTCAGGTCACCCTGGGCTGGAAATCTCCTCCACTCTGTTGTTCTCCACTTCTGCTGTTCCAAAATTTGTTGAGAGTCCCTCTCTATAAGTATTTTATAGGCTGCGTGGGGAGACCCTGCGTATGTGTGTCTTGTGTCTTTCTACTCCGACATCTTAGCTCCGCCCCTCACCATGCATTTATTAAGCAAGTGTTAAGTCCCAAGTACTGTGCCAAGTACTCAGAGATACAAAGACAAAAATTAGAACAGTTCTTGTTCTCAAGAAGTTTACAGTCTACATCAGGTGAGGAGACTACTCATTCTTTCAAGAAGTTTGCAGTCTACATGAGGTGAGACTACTTTTTCAAAAACATGGATTTTTATTATGTTAAATCCCTGTGATTGATTACCCATAATTCCTCTGGCATCAGACACATTCATTTAGTGTTCAGGTTGTCCATAATTTGCCCTATGCTACCTAAGTAAACTTTCATGATCAACATCCTCTGCTCTAGTTTAGTTGGTCACTACCAGGCTATCTTCCCGACTGTTTTCCTATTTTTGTAAATAGATTAAGACCCCAGGTTAGCTTAGTATAGGACATACTTAGTAGACAAAAGTTCATCATTATCCACCAGTCATGGGTAACAAACAGCTTTTTCAGTCAGACCTCACATTGTTAGTAGTACCTACAGACCAGGAGAGCTAAACAGTGAAACGGTTCCCTTGGGTACACACATGCAATTAGTCATAACCAAGAATTTTAGTCAGTCAATGAACAAATATTTATTAAGATCTTACTTTATTCCAGGTGCAGTGCTAAGCTTGGAGAAGACAAAGGCAAAAGACAATACTTGCCTTTAAAGAGCTCATATTCTATTGCAGAGATATGTACACATACATGAAATATACAGAAAATGAATATGATAGATTTGGAGGGAAGACAGGCAACATGTGAAGATGAGACCAAAGAGACCTTCTTGTAAAAGGTGAACCTTGAAAGAAAGCTGAGGGTCCAAGAGTCAGAGGTGAGGAGGCAGAGCATTTCAGCCATGGGGGATAATGGAAAAGCATGGAAATAGGAGATGGGATGCAGTGTGTGCAGAAAAGTGAGGAGGCTGATATGATTGGTTTGTAGAGTTTGTTCTGAGAGATGACCAGGGTGTATAAGATATTTGGGGAAGATAAGGGCATATAGAGTGTTCAGGGAGGATTGGCATGTATGGGGTACGCAGAGAGGAGCAGTATCTCTGGTATGAGGGCTGCGGAACCCTTTTCCAGGCTGCTCATCCACTTTTGGTGCTCACCTCTCACGAAACCTATTCCTCCGAGAAGCTGTAGCATGTGTAGCAACCATACCCTGGTGAATCTCTTGGCAGATGGGCTGATTGAGGACAACCAACAGATCTCAAACCCATCAGTGATTTGGAGGGGGGTGGCTTCCCTAAGCATGTGAAGACTTGAAGACTGGGTGAGTGAGAACAATTTGTTCCAATGATCATGAAGACTGCTAAAGCAGGTGATATGGAGTGCTTAGAACTTGATCAGACATTAAAGGTCATATACTGCATCCTGGGCCATCAGTGGTCATTTTGACTTTTGTCTTGCCAACTGGCCTTTGATTACTCTGGAAGAGAGAGTGAAGATGACTTTGTGCAACTCTGCCACACTTAAATCCAACTCACTGAGACAAGACATCAACTCATGTTGTCATTGGTCCTTTATCAAAAAGTCAAATCAAAAAACAAGAGTTTGTGGAAGTATAAGATGACTAAAATTATAAATAAGGAGGGGCATAATGTGAAACGTTTTTCCTCTTGAACACAGGAATTTTCATTTTGTCTTAAAGATAATAGGTTGCAACTGAACTTTATTGATTGATAGTCTTGGTAGATAGATAGTGGATACTGTGTGAAAGATGGATGGAGTAAGGGCAGACTTGAGTTAAAGAGACCAAATAAGAGGCTACTCTGATAGTCCAGGCGAGAGGTAAGAAGTGCCTATAATATGGTGGCAGATGTGTGAATGGAAAGAAGGGAATATGTACAGGAGGCGTTTGTAAAAGAAGAATTTGAAACTACTTGCCACCAGATTGAATTTGGGGTAAGTGAAGAGTGAGTAGTCAAGAATGACTGGGAGGACGTGTTCAATGATAGAGAAGTATAGAAGTGGTTAGAGGGAGGGGGCAATGGTAAATTCTATTTTGTTTGGTCATGCTGAGTCTGAGAAGCTTATAATATATGTAGTTGGAGATGTCCGAAAGACCACACAACATCAAAAAGATGACATTGGACTTGAGCTCGGGAGAAAGATAAGAGCTAAAATGTATAGACCTTTAAAACACAGGGATGATGATTATTGGATCCATCAAAATTTCATAAGGTCAATAAAGTGGGATTAGAAAGAAAGTGGGGGTCCCAGGACAGAAGAGACATGGACAATGAATCAACAAAAGATACTGAAGACTAGTTAGAAGGGTAAGAGGAGGACAGGAGGGGGCAGAGCCATAAAAACCCAGAGGAAAGAGAGGACCCAGAAGGAAAGACTGGTCAACAATGTCACATGCTTCAGAGAAGTCAAGAGGGATTAGGACTGAAAAGAGACCATAACCATCAGATCTGTCAACAAAGAGATCCCTGGCGGCTTTAGAGAGAGTGGTTTCATATTATAAGGGGTTAAAAAACGAATGAGAGGAGAGAAAGTGGAGAAATGGAGAAGCCAGCCTTGACTCAGCTAAACAGTGAATCAACCTGGCAGCTGAGACACCACGTCCTACAAGCAAAGGAGGAACTTATCTGTTGGTTATGACACACCAGAGTTGACCTTTGTGGCAGGGGAGGTAAGGAGAAGTGTGGAGTTCTTGCTACCACTTTAAATGGACCCAAGTAGTATAAAGGGGAGATTGTGCTCTAAGTTTAGATGTTGTCATTGGTCCTTCTTTTTATACCTTCTCAAGAAATACCCCTTTATAAAAAGCAAATTGTTGTTAATTAACTCATTGATATTTGGAGTTTACTTACTGATTGATCAATAGTGGGGAGACACACTAGATGGGGTCTTGTGAGTGATAGCGTTAGATACCTCTAATCCCTCAGGGTTACCCTGAAGGTATTCAGCCCAGCTCTGGAAACCTGACCTGCTAGTCCTAGTATGAGTTGGAAAAGTGAGCCTAGAGCTTGGACTACACAAAAATTTGTAGTGGACCTAGTAAGGACAATTTAATGACTTCTTCCAGCTCTCTTCAATAGCACTTGAGTAAAAATGGAGGATTGAAGTTGAAGACTTTGATCCAATGACTGCAATGTTTCTTCCCCCACCCCAGCACTGGCTCTGGTATCAGAGACCCTGAGTTCAAATGCTACTACTTTTGCACATCACCTGAGTGGGCAAATCACTTAATCTCCCTGAAACTTTTTGTACTAATCTGTAAAATCAGAGAAGTCCATCAGATGACTTCTGAGATCCTGTTCAGGTAGGCAGGTAGGCAGGTAGGATTCTTTGAATCCATTTTATGAGATGTATCCACAAATGCTGCCTGAGCAAGTAATGAATTTTCCATCATCAAAGAAGCTAAAACCAAGACTCAGGGGGCATTGGTTGGGAAACATAGACTAGAAGCTGGAAAGGACAATGATTATCTATTTCAAATCCTTTTTTTTATAGATGAGGAGAAATTGAAATCCCAGGAATGGGACTTAGCTAAGGTCACACAGGTAGTTTCAAAATAAAGGTTTGAATCCAGGTCCTTGGACTCCAAATCCAGCACTCTTTCTACATCTGCCCTTAGAAAAGCTAGCACAATCCTCTTTCCTACAATATAGATGCATTCAAAGCCAGGTTAGCAGTGGGTCACTATGCAGATTTCCTTGGGGTCACCTACCCCAATAATAGTCAGCCCCTCTCTCAAGGCCTAGAAACATCATGTCTAACTGCAACCCATCCCCCTTGCTGCAGAGTGCAAAAAGAATCTTTGTGCTGAACAAAATTGGCTTTATGCCTCAAGGATCAGGATGACTCAGGGGACAGGACACTTGAAAGATACAAAATCAGTCTAAAAGATCCCTTTCTAAGTCATGAGTAGGAAAAGAGAGAAGCTGGTTAGTATTCCCTATATGTAGCTGGTTTCCTCTTCTTAGCCCATCATTCTATCATTCCTCCTAGCCCATCACCCCAAGCTCTTAGCTGCCTCATCTCATCAGCCCTGTTCTACTTCCCAAAGCTCCAGAAACTGGGGAGCAGAGTGATTCAGCAGAAGGAAGGAAGACCAGAGTTGTCTGAAAGGAGAAGTGGTAATCAGTGTTTCAGGTCTGGGCACAAATCCACATAAAAAGAAAATTCTCAGCATAAAGGGGCTGGGGACAAAAAACCTTCACCATCCAGCAGAATAAAAGCCCGAGACACTCATCCCTAGACCTGCAGAAAGAGAAAGCAGAAAGAGGCATCATGAGGAGCTCTCAGCACCTACTCTATTCTTGCATAAATGAGAGAGGAGAAAGAGGCTAGAGTCACAGGATCAGAAGATGGGAGTTCTGGGCTAGGGATCATCTAGCTCACTCACCTTGTTGTACAAGGAATGAAAGAAAGGCCCCAAAATGAAGGCAGCATCACTCAGTGTGTCCATGGTAGCGCCTGAACTAGAACCCAGGCTTCCTGCCTGCTTTTCCAGTGTGTTTTTTTCCTTCCCTGGAGGCTTCTGCTGATATAATTGGCACACACTGCAGCTCTCCTCACATCCTTCAGGATTTCATTGGCTCTCAGATTTGAAAAGCCCCCTCAGAGGTCAACCTTAAGTATGAAGACTCCCCACAACATCATTAACTGCTGGTCCTCCAGTCTCCAGTTGAAGACCTCCAGAGAATGGGATTCCTGAGACAATCCATTATACTTAGTTAGCAAGAATTTCTTTCTAGTGAGGCAAATTTAACATTGTCCAATTTACAGCTTTAAGAATTTCCCACTGCCCTTGGGTTAACTTCTTATGACTCAGGCAATGGCATCCTATAGATGTCTTCCTTGAACTCTTGAAAATTCATTTTCCTGAGGTCAAGGGTGAATTTCACACTATTTCCAGCATTTCTCTTGTCTTAGAAACTATTTCCAATACTCATGCAAGGGTAAGTGACTTTAAAGCACCTCAGATCTCTGACTAAAGCAGTGACCTATCATGAGACAAAAATCTAAGACGGAAACACACCTCCCACCTCTTAGTGTACAGGTAATGGACTAGAGCAAGGGTTGGCAAACTATAGCCCATAGGCTAAATCTGGCCTGCACAGTCTGCACTAAAATGATTTTTATATTTTAATATAAAGTTTTATTGAATTTAAAAATGTAAAAACATTAACTCACAAGCTATACAAAAACAGATAGGGAGCCAAATTTAACCCTCAAGTCATAGTTTATAGACCCCTGGACTAGAGACACAAAATCAGACATGCATTCTCCAACAAAGCTTTTATGTTTTACTTAGCTATATATATTCATTACAAGAAAGGACTTGTATTTGGGGAGGGAGATATCTCATGCATAGTGATAGACATGAACTTACTCTCTCATAAGGTCAGTTAAATCTCCCCCTGAGAATTCTAGGGGTACTCCTTAGGAAATCAAGGTGATGCTATTATCTCAATGGTGGAATATTCTCTCCATTATCAATGAGCACTGATTGGAGCCACATTGTCATTTAAATGAACATTAATTAGCTTTCTAGAGGAATTTAGCTTAGAAGATATAGCAAGTATAGAAAAAAGTGCAATTTCACTCAAACACATGGGGTACAGTCCCCCAAGACCATCTCAGTCCCTAGGGAGAATGGGCTTTTCTCTTCTGAAGGTGTCATAGACAATGACTTAGTCTCTCCCTCTTGTAGGAGCCAACAGCCTGCCTACAGTCAATCCCCTACTGGGGTTTCTTTTCAGTCACCCCTTGAAGCTCTGTTGATGAACCACAAATGCTGGTCTTGATTCTTTCTTCTGGCAGTTTATTCTCCTGAGTCTCCCAAGCTTGATAATTTGCTCCATTTCTTTCTCTTTGTTTTTTTTTTTTTTTTGGAGGGGGAAAGGCAAGACAATTGGGCTTAAGTGACTTGGCCAAGGTCACACAGCAGTTAAGTGTCAAGTGTCTGAGGGTGGATTTGAACTCAGATCCTCCTCCATAAACCACCTATATGCCACCCAGAGCAGGACTGAAGCAATAAGAAGGTCATGCACTCACAGGGTACCTGGGCATGGCTCTGGCAGAGAGGCCTCTCTTCCCTCAGGGAGGCTTAGAGCAGTCCTTATGCTCACTGATCAAGGCAACCTAGCAGACAAGAGAAAATACCTTGGTCAAGTGAGTGCCTTTTAAATGCATCCTCCTGTCTGGTTCACAGGCCAACGGAAAGATTCTTTTTCTTTTCTGCCACTGTAAGCAAGCTAGAAACACCAACTGCACATGCTCTGAAGCCCATGTGGAGAATGCATCAGGAGAATATCTCATTCCTTCTCAGGCTGAAGAGGGATGGGAGACTATCACAATTTTTGAACCAGAAGGTTCTACCTGGGAGTTCTTCAAAGGACAAAGTCTGCAAGAGTTCTGTTCAAAAGAAGGAATGAGGACTTCAGAAGCTGAGCCACCTACTAACTGAAGAAGTTGATCCAGAAAGAGTTGGTGGCTGGAGGGGCACCAGGTAAAAGGAGAAACCAACAGGAGGGTCCAAGCTATGGGTTGTACTCATCTCTTGGAAAACTAAGGTCAATTCCAAAGAAGAATTCTTTCCCAAAATTTCCTTCCCCATGGCTATCCAGTAATAAATACTACATATATACTGCTTACTTCTTTTCCTATATCCTGATTTTGACCTAAAATAAAAAGAAGCCAGGGATTGGCTAGAGAAAGCATACATTTAAATTAGGGCAGAGAGCCAAACCTCTGCTGAATGTGAGGAATTTTCTGAATTAGAAGTCCATACTACTAACTTATTTTTAATCAGGTATAAACTCCATAGAACAGCAAAGGACAGGATCACGAGGATGTTAAAGGGCATAATGTTGCCATTAGGCTTAAAAGGAGCTAATGATTGTGACAGGATGTAATTGATTAAATCTCTCTGAAAGAAAAGGGGGTTGAGGAGGTGATTTCTGGGGAAAAAAACATTACACACTCAACCATCCCCTCAGATTTGGGGGAGAGAGATAAAGGATTATGTTTTGGATATATTAAGTTTGAGGTACCTAGGCAATATCCAGTTCAAAATGTCCAGTTAGTGATATGGGATTCAGTAGAGAGACTAGAGCTGGATCTAGAGATCTGGGAATCATATGTGTAGAGATGATAATTAAATCATTGGGAGAGGATAAGTAACTAAGAGAGACATTATATAGAGAGACTTTATAGATATTGTTACAATGACTTAAGAATAGAATCTGAGAAGACTACTTTAATTGTCTTTCCAGAAGGACTGTAATAGCTGAAGAGAGACTGAGAAGACAGAGAAAGTATGATGAGAATTTCTTTGCTGTGAGAGCTGTTTTGAACTCACCTTCTGAAGTAAAATTAGAAAGAGAATTCTTGAAAACTTTGTCTGGTCTTCTGTGGTCAAATGGTGGTGCCAAGACAAACACAGGAACTATATGAATACAATCATAAAATTCTTTTTACACAAATAAAGTCAGATGTAAAAAAATGGGGAAAATATCAATTGCTCATGGATAGGCAGAGCCAATCTAATAAAAATGACAGTTTCTACCTAAAAATAATTTACTTATTCAGTATCATACTAATCAAACTACCAAAAAATCATTTTATACAGCTAGGGAAAAGGTAGCAAAATCATCTGGAGGAACAAAATGTCAAGAGTGACAAGAGAATCAATAAAGAAAAAAACATGAAGGAAGGAAGCTGAGCTGTACTACAGATCTCAAATTGTATTATAAACTGGTAATCATCAAAACAATCTGATACTGACAAAGAAAAAGAGTGGTAGATCAGTGGAATAGATTAGTTACACAATACAGAGTTGTCAATGACCACAGTAATCAAGTGTTTGACAAATGCAAAGATTCAAGCTTTGGGGACAAAAACTATTTGACAAAAATTGATGGGAAAATCAGAAAAAAAAACAGCTTGACAGAAACTAGGCATTGACCAATATCTCACAGCATATACCAAGATAAGGTCAAAATGGGTACATGATTTAGACATAAAGGGTGTTACCACAAGCAAACAAAGAGAGCAAAGTATAGTTTAACTGTCAGATGTAGGGAGAAGAAAAGAATTTATGACCAAATAAGACACAGAAAGCATTATGAGATGTAAAATGGATAACTTTGATTATATTAAATCTAAACGTTTTCGCAAAAACAAAACCAATTCAGCCAAGATTAAAAGGAAAGCAGGGGAAAAAATTTTTACAGCAAGTGTCTCTGATAGTCCTTATTTCTCAAGTATATAAAGAACTGAGTCAAACTTATAAGAATAAAAGTCATTCCACAATTGATAAATGGTCAAAGAACAGGAACAGGCAGTTTTCAGATGAAGAAATCAATGCTATCTAGAGTCATATAAAAATACTCTAAATCATGATTGATTAGAGAAATGAAAATTGAAACAACTCTGTGGTACCACCTTACACCTATCAGATTAGCTAACATGACTGCAAAGAAAAATGATAAATGCTAGAGGAGATGTGAGAAAATTGAGACATTAATGCGTTATTGGTGGAATTGTGAATTGATTCAATCATTCTTGAGAGCAATTTGGAACTATGCTCAAAGGACTAGAAAACTGTGTATACCCTTTGACCCAGTAATATCACTGGGAAAAGAACCTGTATATACAAAAATATTTATAGCACCTCTTTTTGTGGTAGCAAGAATTGGAAATTAATGGAATGCCCATCAATTGAAGAATGGTAGAACAAGTTGTGGTATATGATTGTAATGGAATACTATTGTGTTATAAGAGATGACAAGCCGAATAATTTCAGAAAAACCTGGAAAGATTTACATGAACTGATGCTGAATAGAGTGAACAGAACCTGGAGAACATTGTACACAGTAACAGCATTATTGTACAATGACCAACTGTGAATGAGTTATTCTCAGCGATAGAATGAATGAAAGCAACTCTGAAGGACTTATAAAAAATACTATTCATCTTCAGAGAAAGAATTTAAAGAGTCTGAATGCATACCAAAGCATTTACTTTCTTTGCTTTTTCATGGTGTTTTTTTGATCTGTGTTTTCTTTCACGACATGGCTAATATGGAAATATGTTTTGCACGTAGAGCTTATGTATAGCCTATATAAAATTTCTTTCTGTTTCAGGGAAGGAGGAGGAGAGGAAGACAGGGAGAGAACTGGAAATAACATTTTAAAAAATAAATGTTAAAAAAATAAAAAATTAAAAAGAATGTTAAAATTATTTTTACATGCAATTGGGGAAAAATAAAATGTTTTTAAAAAGTGAATGAGGAAAAGACAGAAGCCGTAATCATAGTTTAAGTTGTATTGATGATTAAACACTGGTTATAATCTTTCTTACAGTTGATACAGTAATCAATTATAAATTTGTTTTACTGTTTGTAATACTATTACAATACACGATTATATATCCTGGAGGCTTGATGTTTATTTAAGCGTAGGAAATTAGGATATTTGATACAAAGAGAGATGAGCAAATGCTTATTGGAGAAAAGGCTTCTCCTGTTTATTAAATGGAAAAATATGTAATAAACTATGGTGAGAGCTCAAAGATAATTTATTAATTGGTGAGTAATGTGATTATTTAAATAAGCAATGAGGAAATATTAGAAAAAACCCTAATTATCTTAGAACTCAGAATGAGAATGAAGAAGAGATATTGCCCAGTAACAAAGCAAAAGAGGCGAGCAGCTCCTTAGTATACATAGAAGTATAGGTGACCCAAACCCAGGCTATAAATATAAGGGAATATTATTACGCTATCAAAAATGACAAAAATAAAAAATTTAGGGAAGCATAAAAAGGCAAAATGAAATGACGTAGTAAGAAGAAAACGAAACCAGGAGAACAACACACACATAATAATGACAATGTCTTTAAAGACATCAGGTTTAAGTTCTATTAAATGTCTAATCTTGGTTAAAAAAACCTCATGATAAATTGTGTTCCTACTCTCAGTAGAAATGTGATAGACCACGGGTACAGACTGTTTCATACTCTGTCACCTAGACCTACTGTATTAGTTTGTTTTGTACCCTTGAAATTTCTCTCTCCAAAGTTACTTACGATCTCTTCATTGTCAAACCAATGGCCCTTTCTCCATCCTTATTCTCCTTGACCTCAGGGCATTTTTTGATACCGTTAATCACTCTGTCTTCTTTGATACTGTTTTCTCTCTCGATTTTCGGGACACCCTTCTCTTCTGGTTCTCCTCCTACCTCTCTGTCCACTCCTTTCTGTCTCCTTTGCTACATCCTCCTCCAGATCATGCCTTCTAACTATAGGTGTCCATAAGGTTCTGTCCTGGGTCTTGTTCTCTTCTCTTCTCTTCTCTTCTCTTCTCTTCTCTTCTCTTCTCTTCTCTTCTCTTCTCTTCTCTTCTCTCCCTCTCTCTTCTGTGTTCTCTCTATACCATTTCACTTGGTGATCTCATCAATTCCCATGGATTTAATTAGTATCTCTACTATGCTAGTGATTCTCAGATCTGCCTATCCTGCCCCAACCTCTCTGCTGACCTCTAATCTCCCATCTCCAACTGCTTTTCAGACATCTCAATCTGGATGTCTAGTACATATATGAAACTCAACATATTCAAATCAGAATTTGTTATCTTTCCCCCAAACTCTTACTCTCCTCACGTCCTAATTTCTCCATTACTGACCAGGGCACCATCATCCTTGCAATCCCTCAGGTTCACAACCGAGGAGTCATTTTTGATACCTCACTCTCTTTCACTCCTCATATCCAAGTTGCCAAGGCCTTTCATTTTCACCTTTGCCATACCTCTCAAATATGCCCTTTTCTCTCACCTACACTGTCCCTACCCTGGTGCAGGTTCTCATATCCTCACACCTGGACTACTATAATAGCCTTCTGGGGGTCTGCCTGCCTCAAATCTCTCCCCACTCCAATCCATCCTCCATTAGGCCACCAAAATGATTTTTCTAAAGCACAGGTCTAATCATGTCCTACTTCCTACTCAATAAACTCCAGTGACTCCTTATTGCCTCCAGGGTCAAATACAAAATATTCTGTTTGGCTTTCAAAACCCTGCATAATCTACCCTCCTCCTACCTTTCCAGTCTTCCCCTGATGAGAATTTTTCAATCCAGGGGCACTGGTCTCCTGGCTGTTCCCTAAATAAGACTCTCCATTTCTTGAATCTAGGCATTTTCTCTGGCTGTCCCCCATACCTGAAATGCTTCCTCTCCTCTGCTCTGACCTCCCTGGTTTCCTTTAAGTCTCAACTAAAATTCCCTCTTTCCACTGCTAGGTTTTCCCAACCTCTCTTAATTCTAGTCACTTCCCTCTGTTAATTATTTCCTACTCATTTCATCTATGGGCAGTTTATTTATATTTGCTTGCATGTTGTCTCTCCATTAGCTTACTTACAAGGGCAGCTGGGTGGTGCAGTGGATAGAGCACCAGTGCAGAACTCAGGACGACCTGATTTCAAATCTCACCTCAGACACTTGACACTCACTAGTTGTCTTACCTTGGGCAAGTCACTTAACCCCAAGTGCCTCATCCTGGGTCATCTCCAATCACCTGATGAATATATGGCCACTGGATTCAGATGGCTCTGGAGGAGAAAAGTGAGGCTGGTGACCTTACACAGCCCTCCCTCACTCAAAACAAAGTAAAATGCAAGTCATGTCATCATTTCTCTGATGGCATGGCCTTTCTTTGGCAATGAAGGATGAAGGACGAACACATACACAAAGTTCCTCCAGGACAGGGACTGTCTTCTGTTTTACTTTGTAGCCTCAGCACTTAGCATAGTGCCTGATACAGAGTAGGTGCTTAGTAAGTGTTTATTGACTGATGGATTGGGTCCACAAAATCAGATATAAGGCTAAGAGAAGCATGAAGCCTGGCCAGCCTGGGTTATTCCACAGAATGGAGGTTTCAGGAGGAAAAAATACACATGTACAATTTCCTAACAATTTATAGTATCCAAAAGTAGAGTATGTCACCTCAGGAGATATGGGTTTCATCTCGTGTAGACCTTAAAGCAGAAGCATAATGATCCCCTGCTGGATGTGGTAGAGCAAGTATTCCTTTTTGGCTACCAGCGGGACTCTATAGTCTCTGACATAGCTTCTAGCTTGGAGACAGTCAGATTCTGGGAAGGAACACTTTGAATGAGACATATAGTTTTCACAGACTTACTTCCTGTTGATTCTGCAGTGACCTATGCTGAATGACTCATGTGAAGAGTAAATCCCAGCCACCTTTTGGATGAATGCATTCATTATGACAATGCACTTACCACAGGGGGATAAGTATATGGGGCAGAGGGTGTTGGAAAAGGACATCATTTTTCCCTTTGGTTTTTCTTCTATTTTTTGTATCCTACTTAAGAGAATTCTATACTTTTGGGAAGTGGTCCAGGGTTGGGATGGGATGGACCCAGAGGGGCCTCAGAGAAGAAGCAAGGACTACAAGGCCATAGAAAAAGCAACAGTCCAAGAAATGAATACTCTAAGGAAACATGTAGTGAAGAAAGTCATCTACTTGGGGAGAGGTGAGGACAGGAAAAAGAAGAGACTGGGAACTTGTGATTCAGCCAAAAGGAAAATGAAGAACCCAGAAACTGTGCGAGATCAGGAAAATGAGGCCACTCTCATGATCAATTCTTCCGAAGGAATGACAACAGAAACAAAGGTCCTCTGCCATCCAGCAATTCTTGCCAGAGCTATATTACTGTAAGGAATCTAGTTAGACTTGGCCAGGCTTTCCCCCTTCCACTGAGAACATTTGGCTAAAGAAAAAAGAACAGACAATGAGCTGTTTGCAGATGAGTAGCTTGACCCCACTGGGAGACGCAGGGAGTGACCCAGAGGTTCTATCGACCAAGCTCTCTGATTCCTGTGGCTCCGTCTGAGCCCTGTGGCCCTGCCTGAATTTCATGGCCCTGTGCTCTGAGCACCACCTCACTGAATCATCTCTTGGTCCCTCCTGGCCTCTCAGTGGGGCTCAGTTGGAAGAGCTACCTTTGTCTTACCACTCACTCACTGTGTCACCTTGAAAGAAAGCATCTATTTCTTCTTTAACCAGTCAGCTTCCTCCTCTGGAAAATGAGAAGCCTGAATTAAA
>CM053775.1:44275381-44299194 GCA_028658325.1 Potorous gilbertii
GATGTGTGTGTGTGTGTGTGTGTGTGTGTGTGTGTGTGTGTGTGTAATCTGGTCAGACAGACATATCTCTTTTTCTTTGAGGACCACCTTCTAAGTACAGCTGCTATTCCTTGAGACACCATCTTTTGTTAAATTAATCATTCTATTTCTAGATCTCAAGGAATACCAACATACCTGAACACTCCTTAAAAATGTATTAGTGAACAGAAAGATCCTTCATGTGACACATCAAAAGGATACAAGAAATTCATGTGCCCATTGGCTCTACTGGCCATATCCAATTCTCTCTCAATTAATTCTCTGTCTGTTCTTGTCCCTGAGGGGTGAAGTGATATATCTAATAGTTTCAGGTAACCCTAGCCTTTCCCAGTATTCCAGGCTAGCTTTAAGCAGTCCTAAACATTAGGGGTGATGCTGTTTTATATTTGGGAGTCACTGGAGCCTTTAAACATACAACAAACTCCAGGGACTTTTGGAATATACTGAGAAAGAGAGACCTCTATATGAGTGTGTTCAGGAATTGATAATACTCCTTTGGTATGTGAATGGGTACTTGAGGGCCTGTCCTCATAAAATGATGAATCATCCAAGCTGTTTATGTCTACCTGTGCCCTATTCCTAAGGGAAGTATCTCATCCTATTGGACTGCATCGGTAGGTAGGAAATTACCATGTGTTCTTAATTAAGAGCTTATTTTCCAACATCCTCTTCTCCAGAAGGTTCCAATACATGCTGACTTGTTTTTAAAAAGTTAAAAGTTAAGCCCAGTTAAATGCTTTTAAGCTTATATCCTTTATGGAAGATGCAGTCATCTTCCCAAGCGTCTGTTTGTGTAGACACCTCATAAACACTAATAAGTGAGATAACCAAGGGATCAAGGAAACTATAGTCTCTCATTGCCTTAGGGGGCACAACAAAATCCCCTCCACCAACTTCTTTATTCACCTCATTGAGGAGAACCTGTGATTGTCCTTCACTTTAGCTAAAATGTCTTTATTCTCATTTCATTTATAGTAATAATGTCAATATGGATATGGTTCAATTCTTCCAGTAGTGTACTAACTCATTAGTCATTGGACAAAATTTCATATTTAGAGTGCCAACAGTTAAATTAATATTTGTAGATGGCCCCAAAACTATGTGATTCTTAACACCCTCTGACCTCTGGATTCAATCCACCCTCAACACTACAGAAGTGGAGGGGGAATGTAGAGGACTAAAGGCTATTTTGTATTTTTATCTGTTTCATGAGTCCCCATAAGTAAAGTATTTGTCCCCTACTAGTTAACCTTCTGATGATGAGTTTCTCCATATCTAGTAAGCTGGTCTTTAAAGAGTGAACATAATTTGCCACCAGTGCCATGATCAAAAGTCTTTTCAACTTATTAGAACAAACAGTTCTTCTGGTGCTTCATGTGTCCCCAGTCCCTGACACACAATGATCAGGCACTAGAAAAGGACTTTGTGGACATTATAGGAAATTTCAGTACTCAAAAGGCTTTGCAATCTTATCCATTTGGGTACTCTCTCCAACAATATGTCTGTGACTCTCGTTTATGTTTTCCCCTAAGTTTACCGTAAGTAGCTTACCTAATGTTCTAGAGGTCTTCCTCATGTTCTCTTGATATGATAAGGATACCAATAGAGTAAACAGCACACCCCTCTGTCTTTTTGTAATGTTTGTCCAAATTTTATGCAGTAATGGATAAAAATAGGCATTCTTTATCCACATATTTTTCTACATAGATACACTGAATTCTTTTGAGTGATTACAAATGTCATTTAACAGTCTTTAAAATGATCTATAACATGTTATTTTCAGTATAATGTCATCAACAAATAGGAGGGAGCCCTCATATATGGAGTATTCTTCTTCAGCTTATATTTTGTGAGAAATTTCCTCATAGACAGTGGTGAATACATTGCACTTCTTGGCAAGCACATTTCCCCATTTATATTAATGATCATAACATATTGATTGTAAATAACACGTGCAGAGGGATTTCTACCACATATTGAAAGAATAATTAATACTAATGTTATGTAAACTATTTGAAGAAATAGGAAAAGAAAGAACCTTATCAAATTTCCTGTATGATATAAATAGGAGATTTTGATACCTGATCTAAGGAGAGACAAATCAAAGAAGGATTACTACAGACTATTCCCCTAATGAATAATCTATATTAAATTTTTAAATAAAAATTTTATAAAGAAGTTATAACACCACATAAAAAGATTACACATTATGATCAAGTAGGGTTTATACCAGGAAAACAATAAATATAAAAACACTCACAATTGTACGATTCTATCAATAAATGTAGGAAAAGCTTTTGACAAAATCCAACCCTCATTCATATTAACAACATTAAAAAGTTTAGGACTAACGAACTTTTCCTTTATTTGGCAAATATGATTTCTCTAAAAACCAAGAGCCAGCAGTATACATAGTGGAGATAAACGGGAAGCCTCTACACTAAGATCAAGGGTAAAGTAAGGATATCTATTATCATCACTATTATTTAGTATAATGTTAGAAATGCTGTCCATAGCAATAAAGACAAAAAAAGAAATCTAGGAAATACGCATAAGCAAAAAGGAAATAAAAGTATTAGGTTTTGCATATAACATCATGGTCTATATAGAGAACCCTAGAAAGTTATTGGAACAATAACTTCAGCAAAATATCAGCATATAAAATAAACCCACACTGTTCTATATTTTGCAACAACTCATCAGGAAGAGATAGAAAGAGAAATTCCCTTTAAAGTAATTATTGGACATATTAAATATTTGGGTCCATCTGCCAACTCACCCATTAACTGCAAAACACTATAAAAACAAAGACACCCAAATAAATGACGAGATTCTAATGGCACATTTTTGGGCCATGTCAATATAATTAAAATAACAAGACTACAACAAAATTGATTTAGTTATTCAGTGCCATTCCATTCAAACTACCAAAGGATTACTTTATAGAGCTAGGAAAAAATAGCCAAATTTATCTGAAGTAGTAAAAGGTAAAGATTCTCAATGGAAATTAAAAACAGTGAAGTAAGGGAGCTTAGCAATGCCACATCTAAATGTGCACTATAGTACTCATGAAAATTATTTGATAATGATAAAAAAAGAGGTTAATGATTGGAATAGATCAGGTATACAACATACAGAAACAGACCAACATAGTAGTTTAGTGTTCAATAAACCCAAAGAAACCTTCTAAAGTAATAATTTACTATTTAACAAAAATTGCTATGAAAACTAAAAAACAGTCTGGCAGAAATTAAGTTTAGACCACAAGTTCTTAACTTTGGATTCATGGATAGATTTCAATGGGCAATTTGGATAGGGAGAATGACATCTTTATTTTCACTAACTTCTAACTGAAATTTAGTATGTACTTCAATTATTTTAAATGGTTGCAATGAAAAGAGATTCATACATAGGTTTCACCAGACTGCTAAAGGGGTCCATGACACAAAATACATTAAGAATGCCTGTTTTGGACTGAGCCTTCACAAAAGATAAAATGCACAATTTTGATTGCTTAAAACTGAGTAAGTTTTGCAAAAACAAAATCAGTCCAGCTAAAATTAGGAGGGAAACCAGTAAATAAGGGAAAAAAATCTTTGCAGAAAAGTTTATAACTAAAGTTACATATAGAACTGATCCAAATACATAAAAATACTGACTCTTTCCCACCTTTGATAAACGGTGAAAGAATAGGATATTAACAAGCAATTCTCAAAGGAAAAAAATATAAATGATTGACAGTCATGTATGAAAGAATGTTCCTAATTAGAGAAATTCAAATTAAAACTGAGGTTCTAACTCATATCTATCAAATTGTCAAAGATATCAAGAAAGGAAAATCACAGTTTGCCGAACTGTGGGAAGAGAGAAGCATGCTAGTACACTATTCATAGAGCTGTGAATTGGTCTAGCCATTCTGGAAAGCACTTCATAACCATGTTCCAAAGTCACTAAAGGGAATACCCTTTGACCCAGTGATATTAATACTAGACCTAAATGATCAAACAAAGGAGAAAAAGAGTCATATCTATAAAAATATTTATAGCACCATTTTTGTCATTGCAAAGAAATGAACCCAAAGGGATGCCTTCAATTTGGGAACTGCTGAACAAGTTCTGGGATGTGAATTTATTTCAGTAGTGTGTTGGTAAATATTTAAAAACCCAATCCTCCCAAAAAATGCATACATAATACATTTAAGTTTAATCTGCATTATTAACATGTTCTCCATCCTTTTCTTAAATGTAGACAACAACGAAAATCAAGCTCTGATTTTTAGCATTCACCACTTTCTGAGGTATAACAATTGCCTCTCCAGGAGGTACAAATTGACCTCAGAACACTCGAATTTAAGTGAATGTTATTTCACTTCACTATATTAAATGACAAAAGGAATATTTCAGAGAATCCTCACAAGACTTGTATGAAATAATGCAGAATGAAATGAGAAGAACCAAGAGAATAATTTATATACTAGTAACAATATGGTAAAGACAAACAGCTTTGAAAAATTTGAGAACTCTGACCAACCATGACTCTAGAGGAATGAGGAGAAGGCATGATAGTAATCTGACAGAGAGATAATAGACTCAAGATGCAGAGTTAGAAACACCTTTTTGGATATATGAAATGTTTTAATTTGTTTTGGTTGGTTATGCTTATTTGTTTTATAAAATGTGTTTTTCTTTTTTGGGGGGAGAGGGGGTAGCTATAGAATTGCCCCCCAGAAACAAAAACAAAAAAGAAAGAAAAGAGGGTCATTGAAGAATTGTTTTAGTTGCAAAGGAGGATGTGAACAACCAAGTAGAGGACTAGTTATTTCCTCAGATCCTTGTGACCTCAAGTAAAACAAATTCAGCTCTTTCTGTGGTCTAGCACGTCTGAAACTCAAACAAAGGCTAAAAACATTAATGAACATCTACCTTGATCTTGCAGGGCTACACTAGCTCACTGACATATCAAAACCCAACCTAATACCCTAGCACCCTTTTGCACTTTCCAGAGCCATAGAGATCCAAGTTGCAGAAGTTACCCGGGGCCTCAGTGACCAGTACTGTGGTGTCAACATTCAATGCTGCAAAAGATTTCTACAGGAGAGTAGAGATTCAAGAAAACTTTCCATAACTTCTGAACACAGAAAATAAAAAAAAAACCCTAGACTGCAAACTCCCTAAAATATGGTTACAATAAACAATTCCATTGAGAAAAAAATACTTCAAGGGATCAGAAGCATTTTCACATACAAAGGAAAGGAAATTCTAATAACACAATACTATTTTACACTCACCAGAAAACACAGGAAAATGGGAAAATGCGTTCTGAAAAGCAATAGATACCACAATACAGTCCAGGGTGACCTGCCCTGAAAATCTGAGCTTAACCATAAATGAAAAAAAAGGTGACATTGTAAAAGAAAAAAACAACAACCTTATAATCTGTTGCTTACAGAAAGCACATTTAAAAAGCAGACATACAAAATAAAATTAAGAGGATAAAAAAAGATGCGCTATGTAACAAGTGAATCCACAAAGGTAGGAGCTGCCGTCACATCCCAGTGGATATGAAAAACAGAAAACATAGAAAGATTTACATGAACTGATGTAGAGACAAGAAAACAATATACAGTATGACTGCAATGATATAAATGGAATGAACAACAATTAAAGTGAATGCTGCAAATTATGGAGAGAAAGCATGGTTCCAGAGAAGGGATAGAAAAAGAAATCCCTTTCCTACTTCTTTGCAGAAGTGAGAAGTGTGAGTGTGTTACATGGAGCATCTTTTCAGATTTTTTCTGTATTAGTCCATTTTACTGACTTTTTCTCTTTTTTTACTTTTTTCCTTTAATTTTTTTTGTGGGATAACTTTCTGGGAGGGGATATTTATAAAATGTCTTTAAAATTAAACTTCCTAAAGCTAAACAGAAGGGAACCAAGTAGCCCTTAGGGCCATTAGTGTCTGCTAGGCTTAAAGCAAGCTAATTATTGTAACAAAATTACATTAATAACATGGATTATACTTTGAGTATATTATATAGTATTATATACTTTGTACATATTATATATAACGTATGCATATGTATATATATAATGGACAATATATTTGGATGGGGGAAATGATATCTCTATTTTCACTAACCTCTAACTAAAATTTAGCATTCAATTCAATCATTTTAAAGAACTGTATTCAGAAGAGATCCACACGTTTCACCAGACTACGAAAGGATCCCATGACAAAAAATACATTAAGAACCCCTGTTTTGGACTAACCTCTCATAGAACACAAAGTGCACAATTTTGATTGCATGAAACTGAGTAAGTTTAGCACCATCAAAATTTCATAGTATATATGTGTTATATATATATATATGTGTGTGTGTGTGTGTGTGTGTGTGTGTGTGTGTGTGTGTTATATATGTGTTTTATATATATATATATATATATATATACATACACATATATGTATATAACACTTACGGGTTAAACATGTGGAGGAAATCATCACCATATGAGTAGGAATCAGATCAGAATCAACTGAAATACAATTAGAACCATGAAAAATGGATATCTTAAATTTGTTTACATAGGTGCATTTTAAAATTTAGGAATTCAGCTTCCCCTCTACCATCTCCTGGTTGCTTACATTCTCGCAAATTATCCACCATGGCTATCCACCATGGCTGAAATATTCTCCCTCTTTAGCTTCCTATATTCCTTTAAGACTTGCCTCAAAGGAAACTCATAGATTTTGAGCAGAAGGAGACCTTAGAGGTCATCTGGTACAATTATCTTATTAAACAGATGAGGAAACTGAACTCATATCTAGCAGTCTTTTCACTTCTCTAAGCTTCCTAGCTGTGAGCACTATCATCTTCCTCAAATCACCTTTTATATATTTATTACTGGACATAATTGCTTATGCCTGGCTCACTGAGGATAGAGATTGTTTGATTCTTGCCTTTGAATCCTCAAAACCTGGCATAGTTGTTGGCACATAGTAGGCCCTCAATAAATCCTTGATAAATTGTATTTGCTGAAACATTAGGGAACTCGAAATCTAAGCCAAGTCCAAGGACTAGAATTTCATTCTTTTAAAGTTTCAACTGATTTACAAGGAACTAGAAATGCACAGATTTCTGCATCTTGACTCTGTGTATCTAGTACTCCTTCATACTAGATACCTTGACCTCAGAAGCAAACCTCTATCTCTCTTGGAGTTAATCTTTAGCTTGTAAGAGCTAGATCATTAAAAAGTTAGTGTAGACAAGGTTAAAGTGCACTCTGAAAGCTATTTAGAGCAAGTCATTCATTTTTGCCGTTATGCAAAAAGGCATTTTGTCAATCATATTAAAACTATAGAGTAACAAATCTGAATATGAAGAAGAAGCCATTTTCCATATGATAAACATTCATATAGCATTAGTCATGTGATCTAGACTTAGATTTAATTTACAGCTGGCAGAACCCTTAGTCCACTGCTTTCACTTTAGAGATAAAAAAACTGAGCCCCAAAGAAATGAAGAAAATTGCCCAAAATATTACAGACAGTAAGGAGCAGAGTTGAGATTTGAACCCAGGTCTTCTGAATCTAAATCCAGCGCAAGTCTTTACTATCAAGTTAAAATCAATTCCTCTCAATATGGAGATGTCTCTTTAAATAGAAGTTTGGGGATTTCTTTTGTGTACTGATCCTGGAGTGAACCATTATTCCCTGACTAGTTTCACTTCAACTTAAAGCAGGAGGTTTGGGTTTTGTTGTTAGTGGTGTTATTTTTTCCCCCTCACACTCAAGTGAAAGGACATATACCTCCTATTGGGCCAATACTCATGGATAGAATTCTTCTTTTTAAACTTTCTTCCTGATGGAAAGTACCAAAATAATTATTACTTGCCCACAGGATATAAGGATATTATTTCTTTCATTCTGCAGGATAGATTTTACAAGTTAAGAATCCATCTGAATTTTTCCGAATTGTCAACTCCTTAAAAAATATGAGAGTACTCATCAATCATATGGTCATATAACAAGAGTCATCCAAATTCATTAATACAATTCATATTTGCCTTGCCAAGGGACAGTAAAAGAGCATCCAAATTTCAAATGCAAATCCCTCTGCTAATTTGAAAAGTGAAAGCTCTGTTAATAAATTACAAAGAATTTCCCTTAAACTTGTTATCTTAGTTATTAGAACAAATGACATTTCTTATTGATGACCAAACTCAATATGAGAAGATCACTTTGGAAACACTCTCAGTAATTTGTGTTTGAAGCCCCTATCTCACAGAGTTCTATATTTCAATTGCTGTTAAAGGTTTGAGTGAACAATATGTGCCAACACTGGGACGTGGCAGCCAAAAAAAAAGCTAATGCAATCTTCTACTGCATTAATAGCAATTCATTGTCCAGAACAAAGGAAGTTCTTGAAGTCCTGCTGTCCTCTGCCCTGGTCAGGCCACATCTGAAGGATTGTGGTCAGTTCTGAGGGCCACATTGTAGAGAGGACCACAGTAAGCTAGGGGTAAGCATTCAGAGGGGAGCAGGGGCTCTGAAAACCGTATTTTATGAGCGATGACCGAAGAGGAGGGAGACATTTAGTGTGGACAATGAAAATATTTACAAGGGCTATGAGAGCTGTCATAAAATATTGGAAGAGCTATTACATGGGGGATGGATTTGGCTCATTCTACACAGGTTCAAATGATAGAACTAAGGACAGTCTGTGGAATTTATGAAGAGAGAGATTTCAATTCCATTTTCAAAGAGATTCTGAATAATCAGGGCTCAGTCACAACGGAGTAGGCTACCTTGTAAGTTACTGAGTTAGCTGTCTTTGGAAATGGTCAGGAGCAACCTGAATGATCACCCATCAGGACTTTTATAGAAGGGATTCCTGTATGGGGCAGGAGGCTGGTAACTTTTGCAGTTTCCTTCAACTTTGAAAGAGCCTCTGATTCTGTACCAGCACTTATTGCCCTCTACTTCCCCCCTGCCAGAGAGCCAGCCAATATAACAAAGAATATTTTCATGAACAAAGGAGGGAGGGAAAAAATGGGCAACATTGTGCAATACACTGAAAAAATATGAAAACATACGCAATGTTCCATACCTTCCGACCTCCCACTTGAAAGAGTGGGGGGAGGAGGTATCTTATTATGTCATGGTAGTTTGAACTCTTTTGTAGTTGCTTCTTCTGTTTACATTATTGTAGCTATTTCATACAGTGTTTTCTTGGCTCAACTTATTTCGTTCTGTAACAGTTCATCTAGATCTTGCCAAGCATCTCCTTGTGCATCATATACACTATTTCTTACAGGACAGTGATGTTCTATTACATTCATATACCACACTATTTAGTCATTCTCCAATTGATGGACTTCTACTCTGTTTCCAGCTCTTGACCACAACAAAAAACATGGTAGCACTTTTTTTGTATTATCAGTGATCTGAAAACAAGGCAGATGTCCATCACCAGAGAATGTCTAAGAAAGCTGTGGCAGATGAATATACTATTACCATATGGTCAGAGACAATGAATATGATCATTTCAGAAAAACATGGGAAGATTTGTGTGAAAACTGATAGAGAAATAAGTAGAACCAAGAAAACAATATATACAGTGACTACAACAAAGGAAAAATGCATGAAACAAGTTTGGTCTCAAAGAAGAGTTGAAAAAATGCACTTTTTCCCTTCTGCAAAGGTAGGGACTAAGGATGTGGAATAGGCATATACTATCTTACAGGATGTGTTAGTTGTTTTTGCTGAACTTTTTTTTCCCTTCCTTTTAAAATACTCTGCTATAAGAGGTGGCCCATTGAGTACGAGAGAAAGTTTAGATATATTCAGTAATAAGGGTGACACAAAACCAAAAGATAGAAAGTAAAATACTCACATTTTGCATTTATTTTTTAATAAATAAATTAATGCTATCATGTGGTGTCCATCTGTTCCGGAAGCTAGGTCTAAGAGCTTGCCTTCTACTATTTGTAGCTAGCACCATCATAACAAAATTACTTTTCAGATTAGTGTTCCTGGCTTTGACATTCTTGAAACAGGAGAAAAAATGGGTAGGGTGTATAAGTGGTACTGATTTATGTTAGAAGAGATTCCTGCATTCTAGAGTCTTCTGTTGGGGAGAGACTTCAGAAGTCACATCTAGGCCAGGCCAGATGTTACCAATGATCCCCTTGACAGTGGGGACAGCAGGACATTGATCCTATGTATGAAGATCTCCAGTGAAGGTCATGTGAACAATCCAAAGTTCAGATTCAGGCATAATGGAGTCTTAAGAGCTAATAAGAATTAGATCATTAAAAAGTCAATGTATTCTCTGAAAGCTACTTCTTCAGAAATATACCCAAACATATAAACTGAGCATCATGGAATCCTAGAGGTTCTTCTTGTTGTTCATAATTGCTTTTTGAAGAGGACCGGTGATATCACAGGGTGATGTCTTGACTTGCACATGAATTGGATTTAAATGAGACAGACTTGCACAAAGTCATCAGCCTCACTCTCTCGTAACTGCAGTGGCAAGACAAAAGCCAAGATGACAGGTGATGGCTGGGGAAACAGTGAATGATCTTGGTGTCTTTGATGCCTGACCAAGCTCTAAGCCACCTTCATGGCCATTGGAACAATTGTTCCCATCTGCCCATTCTAAAGTCCTTGCATGCTTAGTGTAGACATCCTCCCACCAACTCCCCAATGGGTTTGAGGCCCACCAGTTACCCTCAGCCCGGTTTAACCCATCTACCAAGGTGGTTTTACTGAGGTGTGACTGCTGTGCATACTACAGTTTCTTGGAGTCACACGTGAGAGTTGGGTGAAAGGTGGATACCCAAGGTGGATGAGCAATCCTGAAAAAGGCTCAGTACACCCTCACACCAGAGGTGCTAGTTCTCCCTGAACACTTCATATGCCCCAATCCTATAGGTAGAAGGTGCTTAAGAATGTGGTCATATAATCCACTCTCCCACCATAAATGGCCTACTATGAACAGTTCTACTTCACAGTAAAATTTTTCTTCCATCTTTAAATCAGATGGGAACTACAATCTTACCTCACCTTCATTGTTCATTGTACCTAAATTTTGTTCTTCAGAAAGCTTGCCTGACTTTGTCCCATCTTAATTTTTACAACCTTCCAGTTTCTGTTTCTGAATCAGTCTTGGTTCTCTTGGTCATGGCTTATATACATGTTTTGTTTTGTGTTCCATCGATCTCCAGGAAGATCACAGTTCAATTTTTGAAATTATCTATATCACAAGGGTCTTAAGATGAGGAATGATAATATTTGTAAATTACCAGACCATTTAAGTCAAATGACAATTTTTTTTAACTTCTTAGTCATCTTTCTCTTTCTGGTTTTTTTATTGAATGGTTTCTAGATGTGAAGTAATTTATTTACTTACTCGTTCAGTAGTTGTATTTTTTTATTTTCTTGATGTATTTGTTTATTTTGGGGGGATACTTGAAGGAATCCAGGGAAAATAAGAGGTAGAGATGAGGAAGGAGAGAATATGGGGGAGAGGCCAGAAGTTGGGTGATGGAGTGTCTTATCTAAGGAAATATAAAGAAAAGAATGTGATGGGAGATGTGCAAGAAGAAAGTATGCATATGTGTGTGGGCAGGGGGAGAGGGGTAGGTTATTTGAATGTCAAACAAAGGATTTTGTACTTGATACTGATGGTGAAAGGGAGCCGCTGGAGTTTATTGAGTTCTGAGATGACGTGGTCAGATTTATGCTTCAGGAAAGTCACTTTGACAACTGAGTGAAGGATAGACTTGAGAAGAGAAGAGGGTCCAGGAACACCCAAGGTTAGTGGGTACATCCTGAATGGAGATCTAGCAACAGATACTGATTCCAAAGAATCAAAATTGCAAGGCTGTAGCAAGAAAGAATCACAAGTTTGGAGTCATTATAAACTGACAGTTGACAAACCTTGATATTGCAAATGCAGCTAGATGGTACAGAGAATGGAGCACTGGGCTTGAAGTCAAGGATCTAAGTTTAAATCTTGCCTCAGACATTTCTTAGCTGTATAACCCTGGGCAAGTAACCTTTGTCTCAGTTCCCTCATCTGTAAAATGGGGATAAAAATAACATCTACCTTACAGGGCTGGTGTGAGAATCAAATGAAATGTTCATGAAACACTTAATACTGTGCCTGGTGCATAGTAGGTGCTATATAAATATTTATTCCCTTTCTTCCTTAAAACCTCCAAAATATCATTGAGAATTCAACAAGTGAACTGGACTGTATCTAGACAAAACTGTTTGCCCATAACTTTGAAGATAAAATGTTTATCCTTAAAAATTTAAGAAAAGTATCTGTCATAATCATTAGCATATTAGAACCTCATAATTTCCAAACACTGAGGAATGAAAAGCATTCATAACAGGGAGACTATTTAAGAACAGGAAGGTATGTGTGGCATCCCTCTCATCTTCTCTGCTCTGGAGTGGTCCCAAATATATCTTGATTGAAGTCACTGAAAATGAACCAACACCCCAAGCAAGATTCTAACTCGGGAATCAGAAACACCATTGTACCCACCTATACAATAATCCAGAGAACTTTAATCAAAATAGCTGGAGTGCAACTTGACCTCAGAGCATTTCTATCTGAACTCCATCACAAAAGGTGAGGGCCAGGTAACAGTACTAATGATAATCTTGCTGCAGTAGTCTGAGGTCAGAGCTAAGGTTGCCAGAACTGTAATCTGTCTTCCCTAAGGAAGCCTGCTTAGAGGGTTTCAGGGAAGTCTATCACTGACTCTGGGCAGTGCATAAATGGAGGTATAAAGGAAACTAAAAAGTCTCCAATTCCTCTCCACATGTGATGTCTCCTCAGAAGATTCCTGGGTGCCCTGAAGCTACTCAAGATAGACATGCAAAATAATTAACTCTCATGATGACCCAGAACTACACTCGACCCCCCCCCCCAAGAATGCAAGGATAAAAAGCACACAATTGCCCTGGCTGTATTTTGTCAAAGTCTGAAATATTGTTGTCTGGGGAAAAAAAATCCCCTGCTCATTTTTCTTATCTCCATTAAATCATGTTATAAACATCCATCATTCTTTCAAGGATATCCTTATAAGAATCTTGGATTAGCCCTGGATCTGAACACAGGGATTTAGGAGAAAGAAATCAGTTGCAAAAGATGGATTTTAGCTCCTCATCTGAGTCCCCTTACAAAACATCCTTTTTCTGAAGCTAATAATAATGATATTTTCACCAGAATTTTCAGTAATGAATCCCCAAGTAGTGATCAACACTGCACTTGCCTCACAGCAGGGGTCTCAAATGCTATCTGCTGAACCTGAGATGCATATTTATACCAGACTACCCCACAGAGCAAATCGTGTCCAGCTCCAAAATGCCAAAAGTTACATGGGCAAGCTGCCTGGAGACAGAGATGCTGCAATCCCTCCTGGCTGCTATTCCCAGGGGGTAGAAATGATGAGCAGGGCACACAGACACAAATGGAAAGACCATGCTGCTTGGAGATGTCTGAGTCCTACCCTGACCTTTCCCTTTCTCTCTTTCCAGAAATCTCTCTGACTGCAGAATTTCATCAGGTAGTTTGCCAAAACATACCGACAATCTTAGCATCACTCCCTTCCCTTAAGCACCCTGTCTAGTGCAACACAGGGAAGAGATCCCTTGGCACGCTGCTACAGTTGCTTGCCTCTTACCTACTCAGCCTCACTGCACCGCCTTACCTACAGCACTAACAGAATGATAATGATTCAGCTTCATCTTCCTACGCTCCCAAAACCTGTGTAGGTTGAATTCCTCCTACTTGGGGCTTAATGACTACAAGATAAATGCATTTGCCCTGATGAAAAATGATGTTTCTGAAGGGTGTCAGAGATTCTGGTTCAGAGCAGAGAAGAATTAGAGGAGATCAAAGAGAAAGGAGTGAGAATCAGAAGAAAAAAGTGGGGTGGGGGCAGAACAGAAGAAGCCAAGAAGCTCGTTGGTCAAAGGGAAGGAAATTCTTTGGGCAAGAGTAAAGGACCAAGCAGGCCTCAGCCTCAGGAGCCAACCTTCCCATCTGCTCTACTTTGCGTCTGCATGAAGACATATTTGGAGCCCCAGATGCCAAAGAATTTCATTCTTCTTCGAAGCACTATTTCCCCTCTCAATCATCTATCTATTGTGGTACTCCATCTTTCTGTGGCCAGAGGATACCATATGGCCTATTCATTTCTATACCTTTCTGAAATACTTAGTTTCAGCTACTATCAAACATCTGCTGCCACATCCATCTCCTGGTCCATTCTTGAATGCTTCTTTGCCACCTAAAGAGTTTTGAACATACTGATCTCCTTAATTTGTCCACTTAACACCCCTTCCCACTCAGGCCAGTAGTCTACGGAACTACTAGAGCACAACCCTTTGATAGCAGAGGAATAGGGGGAATCAAGAAGGGGAGGGGATCAAATGAGGTAAGGAATTAAGAAAAGGGCTGAGATGAATTTAAGAGGTGAGATTGGGAGAGTGGTGGCCTGCCAGGGGAGCTTGTGTGTTCTTCCAAGCCTGGCCTGGACTCTAGTAGCATACTCAGTACTACCAGTGCAAAGATATACTTAATGAGCAAATCTGATCAGGGCTAGGGATCAAGGAATGGAAAAGATTGCTGCCCAGACTGGAGACCAGAGGCAGGTATTGCCTGCCTGTCTGGCACTAATTTTTCTCTGGGAGAGATCCATGGGATACTTTGAATTCTTGACTACAATAGACTAAACAATGACCTCCTGTAGAGGTTTTGCCCTGAAGAAAAAAATAAAAACATCCTTCCCAAATCTGTTATCTGGAAGAGAATGGAGGGACCTGATGTTCTAGAAATTTGCAAGGCTTTGTCCATTGCCTACTCTGGGGAGGATGACATGGGCAGAGTGCCTGGAATGTTCTTCCTTCTCACCTCTGCCTCCTAGAATTTTTACATTTCTACAAGACTCAACTCAGTTATTATTTCCTGGGGATAACTTTCCTGATCCTCCTAGTTCACAAAATCACAGAATTGGAAGGAACCTCAGTGACCATGTAGTAGTAACACAAGTAACAAAACAATTTTGATGAGAAGACAGGGTAGTTAGTGTTTAAAGAGAACATTGTAGATACACAGGGAACTCATTGATCAATTTAGAGTTTGTGAAAGACACATACAGAAGGTGAAAACAGACAGATAAGTACTAATGAGTGGCTCAGGCCTATAAGCATATTGTCAGCAGTACTGAACCTGTCAACGAGCAGATGGTGGAAAGGAATGCCAAGGACAACTAAAGTGACATTTTCATTTGGTTTGGTCTTTGCTATGTCCAAGTTAAGAAGATCAAGGAAAGAATAAAATCTTTACTTGGAGTAGATGGGTTGATAGCAGACAACAGAGAAGCCAGGACTAATTGACTCTGATTTTACTTCTGTTTTCCCAGTCAAGAAAGATGATTGAAAAGGACAAAATAGCAATCATTGTTCAAACCCCAAATAAGTAAAAAGATAGAGTACTACCTTGTTGCCCTTGATAAAGTTAAGGGACTTAAGTGAGCTACACCACAGGGAACATAACAGTGTATCCTGATTTTCAAAAAGATGTGGGTAGCAGTTTCAAATTATAGGCCAATTGGATTGATGTCCATTCCTGATCAAATTTCAGAATGTACTATCAAAGAGATAGTGCGCAAACATTTGGAAAGGGAAGTGGTGATCACAGAGTCAACATCACTTCATCAAGAACAAGACAGGTCTCACTAATCTCAACTCAGTAGCCTTTTTGACAAGGGTTACTATATTGAGAGATCACGGTATAGCAAAGGAGCCCTTCATGAAGTCACTCGTCTTATCTCCACAGAAAAGAGAGAAAGAGAGAGAAGCCAACTATATAATAGAGTAAGTAAATGATTTCAGAGTTCATTTAATGGCTGGACCCAAAGAGAAGTCAGAAATTGTTCCATTTTTAACATGAATGGAGGACTATTCTAAGGATTATCTCAGTCATATTCTATTTGGTATCATGACCTAGGATTTCAACAGAGGCAAAGCACACATATACACACGCACGTTGATTTCATTGGAACCTTCCAGAAGTCCTATGAAGTAGATTCTATAGGTACTATAGAATCTCATTTTCCAATGTGAAGCGTAAAGCTCATAAGTGACTTACACACTGCTCGTCAATGAACCCAGGTTTTTTGAATTCACGTCCAGGGCTCTTTTTGCTGTCACATTACTTCCACAGACTTATCCAATGACACAAAAATAAAAGAATAATGATATTATATGGATTGAAGGCATTGGCATTTAAAAATATCTCCCTAGGATAGAATGGAAGCCAAATCTAATAATCTTGTAACTGGGTTCAGAAAATCAATTGTGCAAAACTACAAGATGGGGGAAATATTTGTAGACAATGGTGAAAAGGGTAGCCAAAAAATCTACTTTAATATTCTCATCCTTAAAAATAAATCTTCATTCGACCCTTCCACTAACTCAATGTATCCTCCTCCATTTTTTCTTCCAGACTCCAAGGTGATAAAACAACGTTCAACCCTCCTTTCACCTACTTCCTCACCTCTCATTGACTTGTAACTGGGCTTTCTGACCCCACCACTGAAACTATCCTCTCCAAAGTTTCCAAGGATCTTTTAACTGCCAACTCTTAACTTTTTTTTGTGGTTGTTGTTTTTGTCATTTTGGGTTTTTTTTTGATTATTTCGTTATTTGTTACTATTTCATTTGTTTTTTGTTTTTTACTCAGTTCTCAGCATTTAATGCTACTGACTACCCTCTCCTGAATATTTTCTCCTTCTCTGGTTTCAGGACACTATAGCTTCCCCTCATCCTCCTTTCTTGATCTTCATACATATAACTTCTCCAAACTCGGTGTCAATCAAGACTTTGTCCTGAGCCTTCTTTTCTTCTCCCTCTATACTCTTTTTCGGTGACCTCATCAGCTCCCATGGGTTCAATTATCATCTCTATGCTAATAACTCCAAGATAATGCTCATGAGTTCCAGTTCTAGATCATCAACTCTCCTGAATATCTCCACCTGAATGTTCCATAAACATCTCAAATGCAACAGGTCTAAAGGAATTCATTACCTTCCCATCTAAAATATACCTGTCTTTCCAATTTCCTTGTTTCTGTAAAGGGCACCACCATCTTTAGTCACTCAGATTGATAGCCTCAGAGTAATCTTTGACTCTCCTTTCTTCCTCATGTCACATGTCCAATCAGATGCCAAGTTGCTGTGGTCTGTTGGTAGGATTAAAAGGGGCTTTTGAGAAGCATCAGGTGAACCAGTCAATGCTGAATGCAATAATACCACCTTTTATTTGAGGTATTTAAAGGAAGTCATGTGATTTAACCAGAGTCATTCAAAAGGGCACAGAAGGAGACAAGAGCAACAAGGGAAGTATACTAGAATATCATCCTCCTGCCCCAACTAAGGTGGTAACTGACATCCTGTCTGGTACTGTCTCCTTGCCTTTCCCCTTTTCTGGAATTTCCTATATGAGAATCTTCCATGTCTGGAAGTTTCCGGACTACAAACATACAGTTTTCTGGCTCTCTGTAGCTTTCAGGACTTCAGAGGAAGGGAAAACAAGCTGAATCACCTAAGTGAGACCCCACTTCTTAGAAATCATCTGAATTACCCTCTTCTGAGAAAACCTGATCCATGGAGTAAAGATGGACTCAGAAGTCCCACCAAGATCTTGGGGTAACAACATTCTAAGTTCTGGGAGCAACATTTTAAAAACATGTAAAAGGACCTTCTCTGTAATGGTCTGAAAATTAATTTCCAATTTTTCTAACTGTTTTGTTGAATACTGAAAGCTTCCTCCAGTAGTTCGATCCCTAGAGGGTTGTGGGTTTTTTGAACAATATGCTACTAGATGATATTTCCAAATTCCTACCTGATATGAATCTTTGGGATTCAGGAAGAAGAAATCAGAATTCCTGGAAATTCTCCAAATCATAAGTAATTCTGTATTTTTAGAACATTATACTTACAAGTTTTATATAATAATTAGTGACCTTAATAAGCCATTAATTACTTTTCTGTGATAGTTACACTAAATGTTTTGGAGATACTTTGTTACAAAAAGAGACATAATAATAAAAATGGTTTATTATTATTCTGAATCAATATATTGTGATAATGATTTAAAACATATAGCAATAAGCTGCCTGATTTTCCTTTATATTTATGAAAATACTTCAATATTTTTCATATTTTTCACTCAAATTTTAATAAACAAGAAAGATTGTGTTTAGTACTATTTACAAGTAACTACAGCCTATGGTGAATAGTCGAACTATGCAAAAGCCAGAGAACATTATTGGCTAGGATTTGAACAATGTAGTATGCAGATCTCCTAGTAAGGTTGACAACCCCTACAGAGAATCATGGGTCCAAATTGGCAATTTAAGGATCTATTTTGCTTCTAAAAGTTGTTATTTCTTGGAATACCATTCATAGGATTTGCATAAGTATACTACATATATAAACTTAGCAATATTTATCTTATTTTCAAGAATCACTCACCATTCACAGCAGACAGGGTTAGGAATGCACAATTATACCACAGCGAAAATGGAATGCAGACTAGCTAGATCATGATTATTTCTCTCCTACCTGCTCTTGTCCTAATTTCCAGAAATGTTGACCACATCTTCAACTCTTTTCTTGCTTTCAACTTGATGTCAGTAGATTCCTACCAAGTTTTAACTGGTAGCATCTATTGTTAATCTAATTCTCAGAGGAGAATTTCAATATTTTTCCCAATATTTTGAATAATTTTTCTGGGGATTTGGGATTCAAAAAAACATAAATTTCTCAGGAAATTTTGAGAAGAATTTCCTGGATATACACACTACAAAGACCTACACAGTTATTTGCTCCTGGAGCTTGTGTACGTGATCATCGATTCCATGATCAGCTTCTTTTATTTATTTATTTTTATTAAATTATTTTATTTGTTTTCATATAGTATGAAATTTGATACTTCTAGGCCCTCTTCCTTACCACATTTTTCATTCTTTCCTCTGAAATTCTAGACCTTTGCTTACGCTGGGTGACTTTTGTTACCATTTTTCCATTTCTATAAAGCAACTCTTTGACCATTTGATTGGTATGACATTAAATATGTTCATTTATTGGGGTAATATTATAATATTTATTATATTGGCATAGCCCCACCATGAGTAATATTAAATTTCTCTATTTCTGTTTTGTGTGTCATCCATTTGTATCATATAATTACTTAATATGTTTTGATAAGTGTACTCATATCTTTTATACATTCAGAAATGATTTAAGTGGAATTTCTCTATCTCTTCCTCTTGGATTTTGATGATTGATAATTTCTGTGGGTTTATTTTCTACCCTGTTACCTTGCTGAATTTATTAGCTATTTCAATTCATTGTTTAGTGGAAGGCAAGGTTTTATAGGTAAACCATCGTGCCATCTGAAGAAAACTGATTTCATTTCCTCTTTGCCAAAAAATATATTAAGACCATAGGTTTTAGGCATGTCTGACTGACAATTTTTTTTTATCAATTTATCATTATTCTAGTCCAAATATTGCTCTGCTTGAAGAGAAAAAGGTCCCCACTGACAGAGTTCCCCCTTAGCATCTCTCTAACACAAGACACTTTGAAGTAACATTTATATAAATGTTGAACGAGGAAAATTATTCTAATTCGGCATTAATATTCTCCATTGGGAAAAAAAAAAAAAAACAGGACTCTAGTCCAGTTCTTAAACTGTGGGTAGGGTTGTGACCCAAAGTTAAGAAGTGCTGAAGGGGTCATGAGTGGAAAAAGTTTAAGAAGTCCTCCTTTAGGAACACTTCAGATAGGCCTAGAAAGACATATATGAACTGAGGCTGAGTGAAAGGAGAAGAGCCAGGAGAACTTTGTACACAGCAACAACCACAGCGTGCGAAGAATTTTTCTGGTAGACTTAGTCCTTCACAGCAATTCAAGGACCGAAAAAATTCCCAATGGACTCTTAAAGCAAAACGCCTTCCACAACCAGAGAAAGAACTATAGAATTGGATTGCAGAGTGAAGCAGACCATTTTCTCTTGTATTATTTTTGTTTTGTTTTATTTTATGGTATTTTCCATTCATTTTAATTCTTCTATGCAATGTGAATGAGGTGAAAATGTATTTAATAGGAATGTATGTGTAGAACCTATGTAAGATTGCATGCTCTCTCCGGGAAGGAGTGGAGAGGGAGGGGGAAAGGAGGGGGAGGGAAGGGAAGCAAGTAAGATGTATGAAAGTGATTGTAGAACACCAAAAACAAAATAATTTTTTAAAAAACCAAGCAAAAGAAAGATAAAAGCAAAGCAAAACAAAAAAAGAAGTCCTGCTCTAGTCTATTAATATTTTTGGAAAAACCCTGGAGAGTTATTCTCTTAAAACAACTTAATCCTTTTTGACCAATCTCCTCAAAAGCTCTTTTCCCATCTCCAGGTGGTCACAGCAGGCCTGAACTAATCAAAACGACCTCCTCTCTCTGATCTGTAGTTTAATCCCTTCAGGAAATGGGGAAAGAGGGTGCTTCCTTTTTTGTTGTTCAATTCTGTCCAACTTTGACCCCGCTTGGGGGTTTTCTTGGAAAAGATACTAAAGTTGTTTGCTGTTTCCTTCTCCAGCTCATTTTACAGATGAGGAAATTGAGACAAATGGGGTGAAGCTACTTGCCCGGGGTCACACATCTAAATTAGTATCTGAGGCCAGATTTGAACTCAGGAAGTTGAGTCTTCCTGACTACAGGTACAGCACTCTATCCACCACAGTGGCACCTACCTGTCCCACAGGTAGGTCTTTACCCTCAAGTCCCTTCAGAAGATGGGATGGGGAGGAGAAAGGGGAAGAAGGCAATCAGCTTAACTAGACATGAAGTATTTTTCTTCTTGATTTGGTTACCCTGCTCAGCCTTGCATTCAGCTTTCCTAAACAAAAGAGTTAGATGTAAGAAAAAGGTGGGAAGGATTTTAGTGGAGGCCATTTTTTTTTATAAGAAATTTGCCAAGTCTGGAAAAGACTTTTATAGAGGAAAAAAAATATTCATAACAATATTTTCAGTTGAATTAAAATAGATTTTTTATATGCTTCCACAATATCCTTATTCCTTCAAATTCTTTTGATTGTATTGCTATATTGAGCATTTCTAGGACTAAGTCAAACAATACTGATAATAGTGGGGATTTTTAGACCATACTGAAAAGATCCATAACGTTTTTCGTCACAGATAATGCTCACTTCAGGTTTTAGATTGATACTATACACCATAATAAGGAAAATTCTATTTACTTCTTTGCTTTTTATTTGTATTTCCAATGGAAATGGATATTGCAATTTGTCCAAAGAATTCTCCATCTGTTAATATGATCAAGTGATTTCTTTATTGGCAACTAAGTGTCACAACGAATAGAATGCCAGGGCTAGAATCAAGAAGACCTGAGTTTGAAACCAGCCTTAAACATTTACTAGCTATATGTCCCTGAGCATGTCACTTAAACTCTCAGTCTCAATTTCCTCAACTATAAAAGAGGGATACTAATAGCACCTACCTCACAGGGTTGTCGTAGGGATCAAATGAGATAATAATTGTAAAGCACTTAGCACAATGTCTGGCACATAATAAGAGCGGCATAAATGTTAGCCATTATAGGTGTTATTATCATTATTGTCTTCCTTAAATGGAGGATCCAGGAAGAACCAATCAACCAGAGGGAGAGGCCCTAGAGGTAGAGGATATTCCAGGGGTGGAGTGAGCTTCCAGAGTGAAGAGGTTTCAATGAAATGGTAAAGAAAGTCCTATGGAAACGAGCCAGCAGTGCACCCTGGAGAGTAATATGATCTATTATATTGTTTTTCTAATATTAAATCAATCCTACTTTCTTGGTATAAAACCAACATGGACACAGTGTTATACCACTAAAATGTGTAACATTTTCAGTATACTGATGCACTCTCTTTGCTACATCTTGTTCAATATTTTTGCTTGAAATTCATTAGAGATATTGGTCCACAGCTTTCTTTTCCCACTTTATCTCTCCCTGGTTTAGGTAGGAAGGTTATATTTGTTCTATAGAAGGAATTTGATAAGATCTTTTCCTTTTCTATGTTTGCAAACATTTATGTAACTTTTCATTAATTCTTCTTTGAATATTTGATATCATTAACTTGTAAATCCATCTGTTCTTTTTTTGCTCCCCTATGAGAATCAACTTGTACTATGTTACTTTTTCTGAGGTGTGCTGATTTAAATTTTCCATTTGTTTCCTTAATCGAGATATCTTATATTTTTATAAATACTCATCCATTGAATTTGTTAGCAGTATTCTTGGTATATTATCAGGCAAAATAATCCTTAAAAATTCCCTTTATTTTCTCTTCATTTTTTGTGAATTCTCCTTTTTCACTTTTGGACATTTGGCACCTTGGTTCTCCTCTCCTTTAAAAAAAAGTTGGGAGGAGGAGCCAAGATGGCGGAGTAGGAAGATTCACATATGCTAGCTCCAAAGCCACAGCCCATGGATTTCCTGTAAAAAGAACTCCCAACAAATTCTGGAGAAGTGGAAGTCTCGCAGAAACAGAATGAAGGAGATTTCCGTTCCAGAGAGCCCTGAAAAACTGATCCCAAAGGTCCATCGCTCACCAGACGGGAGTGGAGCCCAAACCTTCCCTGGCCGTGTGGCAAAGAGAGGAGCAGATCCGAGCAGGCCTCAGGGACGGAATCTCCAGCAGCCGCGAAGGTCCCTCCACCCACAGACGCACAGGTCAGTGAGAGAGACTTCTGGGCTGGCCGAGAGGGGAGCAGGGTGTCTCCATAACTCAGGCCCCCTCGGGAGGCAGTGACAGAGGCAGCAGTGGCCAGAGACTCCCAGAGAAGGCAGGAGCTCAGCAGGAGCTCCATTATGGAAGGTCTCCGCATAAACCCCTGAAGAAACCGAGCCTGGGAGGAGGCCCTGTCCCAACCTGAGAACCTGATTTAATCTTACCCTGAAGAGCAGTCCCACCTGCCGCTGAAAGCCCTGAGGCTGGGGAGCCCATTTGAATCTCAGACCCCAAGCACTAGCTGGGCAGATCTGGGCGGTGGTAGAGAGGAATCTCAGAAGTCAAGTAACTGGCTGGGAAAATGCCCAGAAAAGGGAAAAAAATAAGACCATAGAAGGTTACTTTCTTGGTGACCAGATGATTCCCCCCTTCCTTTCTGATGAGGAAGAACAATGCTTACCATCAGGGAAAGAAAAAGGAGTCAAGGCCTCTGTATCCCAAACATCTGAAATAGATATCCAATGGGCTCAGAATATGGAAGAGCTCAAAAAGGATTTTGCAAAGCAAGTTAGACAGGTGGAGTAAAAACTGGGAAGAGAAACAAGAGAGATGCAAAAAAAGTAGGAAAAACAGGTCAATACCTTGCAAAAGGAGACCCAAAAAAAACGCTAAAGAAAAGAACACCTTGAAAAATAGGCTAACTCGATTGGCAAAAGAGGTTCAAAAAGCTAATGAGGAGAAGAATGTTTTCAAAAGCAGAATTACCCAAGTGGAAAAAGAGGTGCAAAAGCTCACTGAAGAAAATAGTTCTCTCAAAATTAGAATGGAACAGATGGAGGCCAATGACTTTCTGAGAAACCAAGAAATCACAAAACAAAACCAAAAGAATGACAAAATGGAAGAGAATGTGAAATATCTCATGGGAAAAACAACTGACCTGGAAAATAGATCCAGGAGAGACAAT
>CM053775.1:44299694-44332749 GCA_028658325.1 Potorous gilbertii
GAAGTCTTTTGCAAAGAACACATATTTAGTCTGTATTGAATTGCTTCCCTTCTTAGTGGGGCTGGGGAGGGAGGGGGGAGGGAGAGAAGTTGGAAATCAAAGTATTAGAAACGAATGTTGAGAATTTTTATTGCATATAATTGGGAAATAAGAACTACAGGGAATGGGATATAGAAATTTATCTTGTCCTACAAGAAAAGAGAAAAGATGGGGATAAGGGAAGGGTGGGTGTGATAGAAGGGAGGGTATATTGAGGAAAAGAGTAATCAGAATGCAAGGTATTAGGAAGCGGGAGGAGGGGAGTGATGGGGAGAAAAATTGGACATGTTACAAAGTGAGGTAAAAGAAATTAGTATTAAAACAATTGCCTGAATTAATTACTGAGAATAAATCAATGACATCCTTAATTTGGGGAAAAGAATTCCAGAATAAATTTCCTAGAGGAAGGTAACCTCGGGCAAAATTTGGCATTGATGGAAAAGTTAAGGTTTTAATGGTAAATTTGCTTTTGTGATTGCTATTTAATCAGGAACTAGAACATGTACAGAAAAGCATGTAAGCCACTTAAAACTTGCCTCAAAAGATGTCCCTTAGCCAAAGTGAAATTGTAATCGTATTTGAAACCTGGTTATTGGAACTTGCCATTTTGAGATGCTATAGGACTATTAAGTGACTGTTCTGAGTCTAACTCCAGGTATGGGTAGCAAGAGAGGCGATCTGAGCCTCCAATCCATGATGCCAGAAAACTGCTGAGATGCTGGTATGAAATGTATAAGGTGATCTCATGGGAAGAGTGGGAGAGTGACTGTTCAGCCTGGGCTGAGGTAAGATTCTCCTGACTCAATTTCCCCACTGACACCTGACTGAATGCACGTGAATAATCTAATCCTGCCTGGAACTGACATGAAGTTGGGGAGATATTGTATCGCTGCAATGTCCTTACTGTTGGTCGCAATTCCCTAAAGTCAGAAGGTTTGTAAGTTTAATACCAGATCTGTTAAATTATAGATTATGGGTAGGGGAACATCAAGGTTGTCTAAAATTAAGCTATTAGCCACAGGACTTTAGACCAAGAAAAATAAGTTAGAGTCCTTTAATTCTTAGTAACACTGTGGAGGCAATTAGGTCAAGAGCTTGTGAAGTTAGCAACATAAATATTATTTGTGTCTCAGTTGGTTAATGTTTAAAAAAAAATTCTTCTGCAGTTCATATTGTAAATGCTTTAAAAAGAAGCATCACCTATCCAAAAGTTTGAATTGCTTTATCTGTTATAAACTGTGTTATAAATAAAAAATAAAAATTAAAAGAAAAAAATGCAATGATCTAGGAGAATTCCAGTCAACGAAAGATGGAAAATGTTATCCACATCTAGAGAAAGAATCATGGAGTCTGAATGCAGATGGAAGCAGACTATTTGCTCTATTGTGCTTGTTTGTTTTTTCTTTCCTGTGGCTTTTCCCTTAGTTTCTGATTCTTCTTTACAACATGACTAATGTGGAAACATGTTTAATATGACTACATATATTTAATATGATGTAACATCAGATTACATGCCAGCTTAAGGAGGGTGAATCGAAGGCAAAGGGAAAAATTTAGAATGCAAAATCTTATAAATGTGAATGTTGAAAACTAAAAATAAATAAATATATTTTTAAATCCTCAAATCAAATTTTGGAGTGACAGAATCAACAGATGGTTGAAGTGAGATATTTTTTCAGCCTGAGACAACTTAGGAGGTCAACAAGAAAGGTCTGAGATACTGGGGTGGGAAATGGCACAGATCACATTCAGTAGCAGCCAACAGTGGTAGTGGCAGCATCTTCAGGAGCTCTCAGTCTGGAGATGATGAGGGGGCCAAACAACTAGTCAGAGAGTACATGGGGGCCCTTTGCTGGCACTGGCATCTGGCTCTGGCAACTGCATTGCTCATACAGAGTTATGAATCACTGTTCCAAGAGGAAGAAGAGAGTACTTGTGGGTGGTCACAAGGAATCAGGCGACTTGGTCATAGTTCCAGGACCAAGAAGAGCACTAGCACTTGCAGCTGCAGGGGATCAGGGACCCTGCCTGGGTAAAGACCAGAATTTGGACCAGAAAAAAAAACCCTCTCTATAGATCACATCACCTTAGAAGCACCAAGAACTTGCAGACCCCTAGACGTAGACCTGAAAACAGCAGCATGGAAAAGCCTGTAGCTTGGGATGGCACCTCTCCACACCAAGGTGAACAGAACTCCACTTTAACATAAAGTTCAAAACGAAGAAATAGGTTGGGAAAGTGATCAAACAACAACAACAACAACAAAAGAACTTGACCATAAAAGTTACTATGGTGACAGGGCAGACCAAAACATTAACTCAAAAGAAGTCCACAATGTGAAAATAACTACAAGCAAAGTTTCAAAGAAAACTGCTAAGTGGACCCAAGCAAAAGAGGAATAGAAGAAAAATTGGGAAAAGAAATGAAAATACTGAAAGCAAATTATGAAAAACCAATTAACAGCTTGGTAAAAGAGGCACAAAAAGTACTGAAAAAAATAGCACCTTATATGAACATGCAGTTTTCAGATGAAGAAATTAAAGTTGAAAGTAAAGTATCACTTCATACGTATCATTTTTTCTCATGTTCTCCATCATCAATCATTTCTGTGGTGGTGCTTCAGAGTTCTCTTAATTTGCATTTCTCTAATAGATAGTAATTTAGAGTATTTTTTCATATGCACTGTTGGTAGAATAGCAAATGTGTCCAACCATTCTGGAGAACAGTTTAGAATTATGTCCAAAGGGTTATAAAACTGTGCATATCCTTTGACACAGCAATACCACTACTGGGTCTGCACCCCAAATAGATCAAAAGAAAAGAAAAAGGACCTATATGTACAAAAATATTTACAGCATTTCTTTTTGTAGGGGCAAAGAGTTGTAAGTTGAGGGGTTGCTCATCAACTGGGGAATGTGGCATATGATTGTGATGGAGTACTATCGTGCTATATGAAATACCAAAGTGGGGGTGTTTAGAAATAAAACATAGCAAGACCTACATGAACCGTTGCAAAGTGAAATGAGGAGAACTGGGAGATCATTGAACGCAGTGGCAACAATATAATGATGATCAATTGTGAAAGACTTGACTACTCTGATCAGTAGTACTCTGATCCGATACAATTCCGAAGGACTCTCTTTTTCTGAGAGCATTAGCATATATACCACCATATTGATGACATAATGCTGACCAGGCTAGATGAAGTCAGAGCAGAGCTGATGGTGGCTCACATGAGGGAAAAGAGAAGGGTGGGAGAAGGAACCAGTCCTAAGAAAATACAGGATCCAACTCACTCAGTCATGTTTTGGGAAATAAAGTGGATGGGGAAAGCCCAGAGTATTGCAGGCGTAGTACAGAATGAGTTACTGACAGTTGTTTCTCCATGACATAAGAAGGAAATACAGAAATTTTTTGGACTCTTCAGGTTTTAGAAAACATATTTCTTGCTTGGTATTCTAATGGCCCCAATTTACTGTCACGCGCATGTCTGTGTCTTTCAAATGTGTCCCAGAACAGGCAATAGCCCTGGAAGATGTAAAGCAGGCTGTTCAGTAGTGTCTCCTCTAGGTCTCTTACATCCCTGTAAGGCCCACGTTTCTGGAGATCTCAATCAATAAACATAAGGATCAGTCATGGTGACCAGAATAAACCACAGTTAGGTGTTTGGAACTCTTTGGAAAAGCAGTTGCTTGCATCTTACTGGGCCTTAGTTGCTACCGAACAGATGACTGAGGGTCGTATAATCTACCCTTTCTCCAGAGTTACCTGTTATGGGGTCGGGAATGCTTACTGGTCTTAGTGCTCTTTACAAATAGGTGAATGCACAGAATGAATGTAAATACTAAATAGTAACTGTTTCTCTTTTACCCAGGAACCCTGAGGGTCTCCCCCTCCGAATTTGATTTTTTTTTTTTATTAAAGAGGCCATCCCTTGACTTAACTGAGTGGGTGTATCTCACTCAAAATGAGAATGTGATAAGATCTTAGCCTAAAAGGGCCAGGGTCTCCCATTGTATCCTGGGCCCTTTCCAGAGTCCTGATGAAAACTGGCCACTGGATCCAGATGACTCAGGAGAAGAAAGTGAGGTTGGGGACCTTACACAGCCCTCCCTCCATTATATCAAAGTTAACTGCAAATCATGCCATCATCCTGATGTCACAGTCCTCTTCGAGAACAAAGGGCAAATAAAACAAACCAAAACAACAACAAACAGGTGGTGACTATGCTAGAGACTGAGGCCTCCAGTGGTGACCCTGGAATCCTGCCTCCTTGCCTAGCCCAGTGGGAACCAACCTATAAAGATCTAGCTCCTGAAGAATGCCATTTTTAATCAATTGATAAACATTTATTAAATGCTTACTATGTGGCACTGTGCTAAACACTGGAGATACAAAAGAAAGTTGTTTCTCTTAAGGAACTTACAATCTAATGCGGGAGGCAGCATGCAAACAAGTATAGACAAAGCAAACTATAGACAGGAAATATTTCACAGAGAGAAAGCACTGGAACTAAGAGGGATTGGGGAAGACTTCCTGGAGAAGGTAAGATTTTAGGTGGGACTTCAAGGAAGCCAGAGAGGTCAGTGGTTGGACGGGAGGAAGGAAAGTATTCTGGGCCTGGGGGATAGCCAGAGAGAATGCCTGGAGCCAGAATGGAGTGTCCGGTTTGTGGAACAGAGGAGTGGTCAGAGTTACTGGATCAAAGAGTATGTGGGGGGATATAAGGTGTAAGGAGACCAGAAAGTAGGGGGCTGGGTTATAAAGGACTTGTAACACCAAGCAGGAGAAGTTGTATTTTATCCTGAAGGTGATAGGGAGCCACTGGATAGTCACTGTGGTGGCTGAATGGAGGATGGACAGGAGTGGGGAGAGACTGAGGCTGGCAGACTCACCAGCATCTTCTGCAACAGTCCTGGTATGAGGAGATGAGGGTCTGCCCCAGTGGGGTGGAAGTATCAGAAGAGAGAAGGGGATGTATGGGAGAGATGTTGCAGAGCTAGAATTGACAGGCTTTGGCAACAGCTTGGATAAGAGGGCAAAGGAGAAGTAAGAGAGAATGGGGAGTCCAGCATGTCTCCTGGGTTGCCAGGTGATTGACGGCTCCATCTACTACAAGAGTTGGACTACAATAGCTCCTAATCTGGTAAAGGGAATGGGGATCCTGGTAAGTCGTTCCCGTGGGCTGAATTCCAGGTTGTACAGCTGGCATGTAAGAGAGACTTGAGGGATAGGGCAGAGAAGATCTTTGTCTATACTAGTTCCTGGGCAGTGGTCATGGGTCTGGCCAAGTGGTTTGAGGTCTAGGAAACACAAGTCTTGACAATCAAAGACTCTCTCTTTTGGGATCAGGACAAAATTTTTGTATGATGCCTTCATATAGTTGTTTGTGAGGCATGTCAAACACTCATCAGAGACGTATGCTAAAAAACCACACTGAAGTTAGAATGAGAATAACAGACGATATGGAATGGGTTCAGTGACAATTTGAGCACTATCAGAGTCATAACGTGCTGTACTGGGCACAGGACCTTGTGATTCCCCTCACTAAGGACAAAGCAGCTATTCATAAAACAAGGGGACCTCAACCTGTCCACAGCTGGCAAAATGAAAGTCCCCCATATCAGGGTAAGATGTTGCCCCTACTGATGAACAGCTCCATAATTATGTGTCTGTTGTATTCAGATGCCCACATCATGTCTCCAACCTTTCACAACCTATGTCCCTGACAAATCCATGTAACTTGGAATGGGGAAGGGTTCCCTTATCCAGTGGTTTCTTGGAAGTCTTCAGGAAGATTTACATAATAAGAAGGAAGTGGACACAGTTCTAGATGAGCCTTTCTGACCCTTTCTGATTCTGCCCACAGCAGAGTTGCCTTACTTTCAAGTTCCTTGACCCCTCCGATGGCTCCATACACTCAGGAGGAGCTCAGATCCCCCTCAATTGGCAGGCTTCCTTTTTTTTGGATTGGTTTAGGGAACTTCTTCCTAGGAAGGGTTTGGGGAACCAAAGGGTAGTATTGTTGGGGGCTTCTTACGTTCTACTAGCATGGGGGAAGTAAAATTGTTGCTATATAACTTATAAGTGTTATTTACCTGGAAAGAAGGTCATTCTCTTAGTTGACATGGTAGTAATTCTGAGATGAGGATGAGGGAGAGTCCCTATTTAGCTACTGTGGAAGAAGGGGGCAGCTGTTCCACAGAAGCCTCTAAGGGGGCAAAGATTATATATTATTCCCCTGATGTAGCTCTCAGGGAGGGGGAATTTGGGGCAGATGAGCCAGGGAATATCAGATGGATAATGGTACAGGGAGAGACTAGATATCCACTCACATCCAAAGTTAGGTTGTGTGTAAGAGGCTTATGAACTCTTAGTCATTTTGCTACAGATGACCCTGATGTAAGAAAAAGAATTGCTGACTTTTTCAGAAGGGTCTGTGTTTCTGGGTTCTTTTTTAAAAAGAGCCTTGATGTTCCTAGAGGAGTTCCTGCTTGTCATCACTACCTCATATCAGGAGAAGAAATCTGTGAATACATTAGATGTCTCATCATCTCTGTTGAGACTTGTTCATCATCACTGTTTTGTTCTAGGAGACCCACTGTGAAGGTCAAAGATGTCACATTACCCATCACATGCAGCAGACTGAGACTTGGGGACTTAGTTTTTCTGAAGGACGCAGGAGAAGCTTAGGACTTCTAACTTTTGCCTTCTTCCACATTTTTGTTCAGTTTAGTTTTTTTCTGTTCCCCTTTTCCCCCTCGGACAGTTCACACTAGGAGGCTTATGCTGTAAAAGAGTTGAGACTTGGCCCTTCCAAAGAGGGAGGGAAGGCCTAGATTCCACATTTTTGTTTATTGCTTTTTATTTGTTTATTTCTGTTTTCTCCCCCTTCTCTCCCTTTCCCTCTCTTGTACTACCCATGACAAGAGGATTATCTAGTCATTTAAATGGTGGAAGTTCTTCTAGAACAGTGGGGACAAACTCAAGTAGAAATGGGAGCTACTGATCCATATGTAAGGATCCCAGTGAACTGCATATTGACAAATATAATATCATGAATGGTTTATTGCATTTTCGTTTATTTTGTTCAATATTTCCCAATTCTATGTTAATATGGTTTGGACTGTATGCAGCCCACAGACCATATTCTCTGAGAAGACCATTAGAACCTTGCCAACATGGATTCTACGAGTTTGGACCAGTCGTTTCCTGATGTAGTTCTTCATTCCATACAACTTGATTGATCATAGCTTAACTGATACATCTTCTTTGTCTGGGGGCAGAAAAGATCCCCTCCACCTGGAGTTGGCATCTCTCAATCTTGGTGAATGCCTGAGATCAAGCTGCCATATCTTAATGACTGACTGACCAGATGCATCCATCAAAGGATGTGAGTGGGATGCCTTCTTTTCAATACTATTGTTCAAACATCATTAGTTACTTTGTGACAGCAAGACTTGGAACACGACTGCCTGGGAAGATACAGAGGAGTATCCCCCAGAGGGCAGATAAGAGGCTTCTGGTAGGTGTTTGCCGGTGGAAAGTCAAAATGAATGAGAAACTCTGTAGGAGGTACTCTGTAGGAGTAAATGATGTCATGAAGGAATTGTATGGTAAAAAGAAAAGAGGCTTGTCACATGAAAACAAAGGGAATTGTAATCGCAGGCATTTATTTTTCACCTTAAGGTTTGCAAAGCACTTAACATATGCTAAATCATTTGCTCCTCACAGCAATCTGTGATGCAGATGCTATTATTGTCTTTCCTTCCCAGATGAGGAAAACTGAGACTAGAGAAGTAAGATGAGTGACTTCTTGAAGAAAAATAAATGCCTGTGATTACAATTCCTTCTGGGGCATACTCCTCTGTATCTTCCCAGGCAGCTAAGAAGTGATGATAAGTGGACATCCAGAGAATAGAAATAGCAGTTGACCATACCAGGTCAAGTTGTGGAGCTGAAAACCCTGCTGATAAAAATCATTAAGAAAGGAGCCTTGAGTCTGTAGTCATGGCAGGGGTTTTGGTGTAATGGAGAACAGGGAGCAGAAGAACTTGAACTCTGCCTTTGTGTCAGTCTTACTAGTCATTGTCATATGTGCCCCACTCACTTGCACAGACCACACTGCCTGAGATGGAGCATCAAGAAGGGACAGACTCTTCAACGGCATTGATATCATTCTGAGGTTTCTAATTTCAATGTTGTCCCCAACTTGTCTTTCACACTCATTCCCCACCCCAATCTTCTGCCAGGTCTTGGCATTCTCACTTTCCCAACATCTCTTCTATGAGGTTCAGTGCTAAAGTGTAGCCTTGTGATGTTAGGGCTGAGAGTATCTCCTTTCGGAAACTGCAAGAGTGCCTCCTTTCACCCCAACATCAAATATAATGATGTCAGGCCCATCCCTAACACAGTAGGAGGGCCCAGAGTCAGGATCAAATATCAACACCTTTGTTCAGCATTTTAAGCTGGCCTCACCTCATTTTTCCAGACCTCTTATATGTGATTTCCCATCACATCAATTACTGTCCCACTAAACTACCTTTCTTACCATGCCTCTTCCATGGCACTTCAACTTCCTTTCTGTGCCTTTCTTGTGACTATCCCTAATGTCTAGAATATATATCAGTGTCATTGTTATTTATTGTTTCCTTTATGGTCTTTCCTCCATCCTTATTCTCCTGGATCTCTCTGCAGCCTCCGGCACTGTGGCTCATTCTCATCTCCATGATGCTCTCTTCTCTGTAGCTTTCTGGGCACCACTCTCTCATAATTGTCTTCTTACCTATCTAAGCACATTTCCTCTGTCTCATTTGTTAGATTTGGCTCCAGGTCATACCCTCTAACCATAGGTGTCCCTCAGAGTGGACTCCCCCTTCTTTTCTCCCTCTATACAACTTCACTTGGTGATCTCATCAGCTCCCACGGATTCAATGACCAACTTTATGCTGCTGATACTCAAATCTACCTATTCTGCCCTAGCCTCTCAGCTGACCTCCAATCTCTTTCAGGCTGCACTTGGTAGTGTTATGGGCCATGTGTTTGATGCCTCTGGTATATATTGATGCTAGAGGGGATACATCTTGTATCAAAAGGAGAAGAAAAAAATCACTAACAATAATCACCTTGAAAGGTGATTGAGAGATCTATAACTACTGATTCATGTGACTATTTTTCCATCTTTACAAAACTTTGATGAGAATAACCAACACATACAGTTATGAAAATATGAGAAGAGCAGTTTTCCATCAAATATTCTCCGCAGTAGAACCACACAATTAACTGAAAGATGCAGAGAACTCAAGATCTGGCTTGGTTTGGTGTTGCTTGATTATAAAACAATGACAGTAACCATTTGCTAGTGAAATGTCTAGTGAAATGTAGCTTAGAAGGCTGTCCTCCCAGGGTCTCTCCTGCACATGTAAAGATTGTGAAGGTTCTTGAATAAATGCCACCATAGAAAAAACTCTGCTCAACCATTCTCTGATTACCCTAAGTAAAGCATGAAGCAGAGAACCGTGTGCTTTCTGAAGGGGATTGCCCCTGTCGTGAAGGGCCTTGGCAGCTTCCAAATGGAAGTGAAATCACCTTTGCAGAGGAAACTCCTGCCAAGTTTCCTGTTTGCAGAGGATGATAATTGTGTTGATCAGCTCAAGCCCCACATCAGTTGAGGTTTTGAAGAATGGTCTTGCATTTTATAATATCGCTCCTGTTGGGATATTTGGGTTTGCTCACTGGGCTGCTTTGTTTGTTCACAATCCTTCAGATTGTGTGGGCAAACAGAATAAATAAAAGAGTCTCTGGAACAGTACTTCCAGTGATCTGCCTCCTACTCTCAGTATGAATAGGCAAGCACCCTACCATTCATTCACTATGGTCATGCCTTTAGCCCACTTGTCTATCCAGAATGTGCCTTTCTACATGAATTATGGATTCCACAGTTCTTGCAGTGACAACTTGAGGGAATTGGAGGCCTTGGATTTTCAGTACACCCTACAAGTAACCATAGAGGTATCCCATAAGGGACAGTTGCCATTGTATCCCCAAGGAGCCCCTGCATGGAAAGACTCAGATCTAACCATACTCTCCTTACCTCTGCATCTTTTCATACACCAGCAGGATGCATTAGGCTCCTTTTCCATCATGGGCTGGAGTGACTTTATACATCTACCCCTTATTCTGCTCACTTAGACCTTAAACTATAACCTCCATTTCCTTACTAATTGTGAATAGGCAGGAGAAATGCATCATTTATTACCTTCTTGACTACATAGAAGACTGGAAGGGTCACTGCCCTGAGGAGAGCCATTGGTAGCCAGTGCATAGTGTATAGAATCCAGAATTGGCAGAGGACTCCTATCTCTGCACTTGGTCTATAGAGTCCAGGCATGTATTCTATAGGAAAGGATGACCTCAGAACCCCAAACCTCACTTGCATAGATGAGTCAGGAGGCAACATATGGGATACAGTCTATGACCATGCTGCTATACTAGTGTGGGTTTGAGGAAATGAATATAAGCAGCTGCCATAAAAGACTGAAGTTTGGGGGAGACTCTCTGATCTAGCTAATCAGTTCCCTGGCATTTCCTGTATCATGTCTCCTGATCCAGTCCTGGTGTCCTGAAAGTACCCCTGCTCCTGCGACTGGTTTCCTATTCATTTCAGATTCACCATATTTACCAATACCAACTGCCATGAAAGGCAGGCCAGGTTCATGGAAGCCACAGGGTATCGTGAAGGAATGATAGGAAAAAAACAGGTAGGTCAAACCATAGTTACTTCCTTGACCACCACTTCTCCTCAGTGCTTTATGGAGACAGTCCAGGACTAGATGGAAGTACTAACCTCACTTTATAATTCCAGTCTCTCTCCACATCCCACCTTGTTTTTTTGTTTTCTTGGAGGGTATTGCTTAAGTCACACAGCTAGTAAGCATCTGAGGTCAGATTTGAACTCAGGTCTTCCCGACTCCAAGACCAGTGCTCTATCCACTGTGCCACCAACTAAGCTATCTTCTACCCTCTGCTTATAAAGTCTACAGTAAAATCTGCTGTCTTTCAAGTATAAAACATTTATGAGTCCTCTTCCAGTGATGTTGTAGTGGATGCTGCCTGTTTTGGGAGGGCTGATGACCAGGCCTACGGGGAAAAGCTGGGAATATACGATTCCAGCTAAAGTACCCAACATAGTGCCCAGAATAGTGACTGTCTTCCTTCCCCAATAGAATGTCACTCCTAAAGGGCAAGGATTATTGGAGCTTTTGCATTCATATCCTCACTGTTTAGCACATTGTAAGCACTTAACAACTGCTTTTTCATTCATTCGTTCACTTTGTACTAACCGATATTGTGCTAAATACTGGGGACACACAGACAAAACTGAAACGATCCCTGCCTTAAAGAAACTCGCATCCAATTTGGATAAACAACAAGTAAGTTGATAAACAACAGATAAGTAGCTACAAAATATATCCAAGTGAAAATGCATATTGATTTAAACTGACTGCACCAACCGCGCTGAATAGAAACAAATCCTTCATGTCTTTAAAGGTAGAGAATAACACAAAACATGCCCCAGAGAAGAACATGAAAGATGGGCTTACCCCACCCAGTACTATATTATTTTTCAAATCAATTAATCAAAAATGAGTTTTAAGTGTCTTCTATGTACAAGGGATTGTGCTTAGCAATATTGATGTAATCAGATCTACTATAACATGGATTTCTTTTGGTAATTGTACAACTTTACCTTACTTTCAGTTCCAAACGTTTTTCCTCTTCCTGCCACCTCCCCCATTCATTGAGAAAACAAGAAATATAACACCCATTACAAATTTGAAGTCATGCAAAACAAATTTCCACTTTAGCCATGTTCTGCCCTCTCCCCGGCTCCCCCAAAAGAAATAAAGAAACAAATACACTTCAATCCACACTGATGTAGAGAATTTTTATGTGACTATTGATAGCTTTGATTTTGTCTTCTGTGAACTACCTGTTCCTATCCCTTGACTATTTATCAATTGGGGAATGGCTCTTATTCTTAGAAATTCGGCTCAGTTTCCTATATATTTAAGAAATAAGACCTTTATCAGAGAAAGTGGCTGCAAAGATTCCCCCCTCCCCTAGTTTCCTGCTTTTCTTCTAATTTTAGCTGCATTAGTTTTCTTTGTGCAATTAAAAAAAAATTATATAATCAAAATCATCCATTTGACCTTCCATGAATCTCTTTTAACTCTTGTTTGGTCATGAACTCTTCCACTTTCCATAAATTTGACAGACAATTTCTGTGCCAGCAGATCACCCTGTCATCATCACCCTATCATTTATCTTCAGACTTCTTCCCGACTGCCTACAAACATGCCCATGTCTCTGTTATTCGCAAAAATAAATGCTCCATCCCCACTAGCTATTGTCCCATATCCTTCCTGATTTTTGTAGCCAAACTAGTTGAAAAGACCATCTACAACAGGTACCTCCTCTTCAATCCCTCTCATTTTTCTTTAACTCTCTTTCTTCTGGCTTCTGCAGTTATCATTCAACCAAAATTGCTCTGTGCAAAATTACCGATTATCTCTTCATTGCTAAATCTAATGACCTTTTTCCTATCCTCATCCTTCTTGGCTTCTCAGAAGCTTTTAACACTACAGAATACCCTCTTTTCCTTGATACTCTCTTCTCTCCAAGTTTTCGTCACACCACTGCGCTCTTTCCTGGTTCTCTTCCAACTCATCTGACCATTTCTCTATCTCCTATGCTGGATCTCCATAGGGCATACTCACTAACCATGGGTGTTCCCTGAAGCTTTTTTCTGGCCCAGCTTCTTTTCTCCCACTATGTAATTTCCTTAGTGATCTCATCAGCTACCAGGGATTCAATTATCATCTTTACATAGATATTATCAGATCTCTTTATCTAGCCCTGACCTTTCTCCTGATCTTTTCTCATATTTCAAATTTGATGTCCTGTAAACATTTTCAACCTACCCCAAACTGAACTCATTATCTTTCTCCCTAACTTCTCTCCTCCCACTCCTACCTTCTCTATTACTATAAAATATAACAGCAGTCACCTAGTCACCCAGGATCACAAGCTAGATGTTATTTTCAGTTCCTTACACTCTCTCACTACCCTCTCTCACTACCAGCCCACCACCTCATTCAATCTGTTTCAATGTCTATCAATTTTCCTTTCTCTTGTCTATTTTGTCTTCTCTCCTCTGACATTGTCCCTACTCTGGTGCAGGCCCTCATTGCTCACACTCACACTATAGCAAGAGCCTGGGGTGGGCCTCCATCCATAACCAAGCTATACTTCTGTCATCCTACTGCATTCCTACTCAACAAACTCCAATGGCTCCCTATTACTTTGGGGATCAAATATAAAATCTTCTGGGTTGCTTTTATTTTTTAAAATTATTTTATTTGTTTTCAGTGTTCTACAATCACTTCCATATTTCTTAGATTTTTCCCCCTTTCTCCCCACTCCTTCTCCAGGACGGCATGCAATGTTATAAAGGTTCTACTTCTGTATTATTTTTAAAGTCTTCATAACTGGGTCCCTTCCTACCTTTCCAATCTTATTTTACTTTACTTCCCTCCACATCAGGGAAACAAACATTTAATAAGTACCTAGTACATGCCAGGCCCTATGCTAAGTTGAAGGGAGCACAAAAACTGTCCTTGATCTCAAGGAGGTTACAAGCTAATGGGGAGAGAACATATAAAAATTATGTAGAAAACAAGGCATATTAGAGGATAAATTGGAAATAATCAACAGAGAATTAAGAGGAGTTGGGAAGGGCTTTCTATCAAAGGTGAGATTTTAGCTGGGACTTGAAAGGAGCCAGTAGACAGAGAAGAGGAGGGAGAACATTCCAGGTACGGGCAAACAGAGAAAACGCCTGGAGCTGAAAGGTAGAGTGTCTTGTTTAAGGAATGGCAAAGAGTTCAGTGACACCGGATCACAGAATACGAGTGTAAGAATACTAGAACAGTGTGTGTATGTGTGTGTGTGTGTGTGTGTGTGTGTGTGTGTGTGTGTGTTGGAGGATGAGGGGAAGGACAGGTTATAAAGGGTTTTGAATACCGAACTGAGCATTTTTTAATTGATCCTAGAGGCAATAGGGACCCACTGGAGTTTATTGAATAGGGGAGTGACACGTAGTCAGACCTACACTTTAGGAAGATCACTTTGGCAGCTGAATGGATAATGAAGTGGAGTAGAAAGAGACTTGTGTCAGTTAGACCCACACACAGGCTCTTAATAATACAGGCATGAGTGATGAAGGCCTGTAATCAGGGTGGGGGCAGCATGGAATAGAGAAGGGGATATATGTAAGAGATTTTATGAAGGTAAAACCTTGGCAAAAGATGTACTCCACATACTGTGATCCGGTGACTGGCCTTATTGTTCCTCACCCGAGTCATTTCACATATTAACTAAGCATTTTCCCAGCCTTGCCCCCTCGCCCCCTGCCATGTCTGGAGCTCTGCCTCCTGGCTTCCCAGGTTTCCTCCAAGTTTCTCCTAGAGTTCCCCCTTCTGCAAAAAGCTTTTCCCAATCTCTCTTACTTGTAGGGTCTTCCCTCTGAGATTCTCTCCAATGTATCCTGTACACAGAAGTACATCATGTACATTGTACATAATTTTCCATGTTGTCACCCCCACTGGACTGTAAGGTCCTAGAGAACAGAGTCTGATTTTTGCCTATCTTTGTATCCCTAGCACTTAGAACAGTGCCTCATACATAGTAAGCACTTAATAAATGCTTCTTGACATGAATTCTTGACTATGTAAAGGGATACCGTTTTTATGGTGGAATCATTTTATTACTGTTGTACCCAAAGATTTGTAGCTGCTTGGTTTTAAAAATACAATTGTTATTATATTAGCAAAACCATCTATAAACACAAATATTCAAATAGAAAATAGAAACACCACTACAAAGCAATGGCAGACCAAACCAGGACCTCCCATTATTGAAAAGTCAAAATTCATATGAATAAGGTAGTAGCCACATCATATTCTTTATTTCTAACAGAATCTGTTTCTAACAGTTTTCTCCAGTATATATTCTGAATTGTTGCTGAAAAATTATCAGCTCAATTCAATTCAATGAGTATTAATTAAGCTCCTACTATGTGTTCGATATTGTGTTGGACACTGGGTATACAGTGAAAATTAGAGTGAAAAACACTGTGCATCCAGGTAATTTATTACAAAGGATTTAGAAAATCAACCCTAAACAATCTCTGGGGTGGGGAGAACTGAGCATGATGCTTGAGATCATACTAGGAATTCTAAGAGGTGGGGGTGAGAAAGGAGAATGCTCCAGGTTGAGAGAGGGTGGGAACAGCTGGTGCAAAGTCACAAAAGTGAGAGATGAGATACCATAAAGGGGGACAATCAAATGAGTCCCTTTGAGTAAAATGTCAAGTTCCTGAGGGGGGGAATGAAAAAGTCTGGAAAGATGGAGTGTCTAGCTCTTTCTCGAAAATGTCATGAATTTATTATCAGTATATGTGTAACAATTTGTCCTAAAATGGTTTTCAAAAACAAACACATCTCAACCCTGGATTTCATTTGCATGTGCCAAGCAAACCAAACCATCACCAACCCCTTGACCACCATTTCCCCTTTGACCCTGATGAGGACAGCCCAGGACTCTGAGCTGAAGAACTTCCCTTTCAAGATGCAGTCTGGGAACTGTTTCAGCAGATAATACAGACACAGAAAGGAGAGATCATGCCACCAAATCCAATGATTCAACATCAGGAAATGGAATAATTTTATCAGTGGAAAAGACCACAGAAGAGGTTTGACCATCTGCTTTGCCACCACACCCCAAGAACCATGGGGACTTTCCATCTGACATAGCTGAAACTTTCCTTGTTTGTTGTCTCACACGTAAAATGGGACCTCCTTGAGGGAAGGGACTGTCTGCTTTTCTAATTGTGTCCTCAACTCTCTCCATTACACCATACAATTGTCCATTAGCATTTCCCTGTTATATGAGTGATGGAGTAACTGTTGGACAGAAAGGCATCTCTGGGTCATTTCCCCAAATTTCTCAATACCATTATTACCCAGAAAATACCTTCCTCTTCATGCCAATGCCTGGCATTATCCTTAGGGAACTTCAATTCATGTTCATAACTCTTCTGACAAACTGAACACACCAATCCTCAATGTCCTTAATGCTAAGAACCATCATCTACATCTTGCTTCAGTCACACACCTGTCAGAGATCCCCATCTCTTAGAATTTCACCACTTTTAAGATCTGGGCTTTTAACCTTCTAGCCAAATTGGCCCATCAGCTATTTCTCATTCTGTTGTCATGGTTCAGTCCTGTCTGACTCTTCATGACCACCTTTTCTTGGCAAAGACACTGGAGGGGTTTGACCTTTTCTCCAGTTCATTTTACAGATGAAGAAACTGAGGCAAGCAGGGTGCATTGACTTGTCCAGGGTTACACAGTTAGTAAGTATCTGACACCACATTTGATCTCAAGTCTAAGCCCAGCATTCTATCCACTGTGCCATCTAGCTTCCCTTCCTCATATACAGTATTTTTACTCCGTTTTCTGTCTCTGCACAGGTCTGGAATGTTCTCTGCCTCTTCGAACCCTTAGATCCCTTCAATGTTCAGCTGAGATGCTACCTCCAACATGGAGTCTTTCATAATCCCTCAGCTGAAAGTCTCCCTTTTACTTTGTATGCAATTTGTATTTACTTTTAAGTATATATGTTGTTTCCTCCAATATAACAGAAGCTCCCTGAGAGCAGGGATGTCATCGTTGCATCATCAATGCCTAGCACAACATCTGATACAAAATAGGCAGCTAACAAATGTTTGTCTATTGACTGTGGGTGAGCGGAAGGATGGATGGGTTGGTTACCTACTTATTAAGTTACTAACACTACTATTTCTACCAGGGTCCTGTCCCCAGCAGCCATCCCTGTTCTCCTGCACCTTCATTCTCTCCTCCATTATTTCCTCTTATCTATTTGCCTATAAACATGCCAGCTAAGGTCTCCCACTGGAGCCCTAAAAAAGTTCTTCCCTTGGTCCTTCTACTTTCTCCAGCTGTTGTCTAATTTCTTTTCTCTTCCTCTGGTTTCAGATTATATATTTCCCTAGTTCTGCTTCTAACTTTTCTTTCTTTCTCATTCTCTTACTTCAATGTGAGCAGTTCTGCAGTATTTGGGGTTTGCTTTCCCCCTCTCTCTTTTCACCCCCTCCTGTCATCGTCTTCTCTCCATTCTCATGTCTCCAACTGCATGCTCTATACTTAGGACGCTGATCTCTCTACTGACCATAGAAAGGTCTTCACTTCTCTTTTGAGTTGCTGTCCAACATCTCTAACTACTTTCAGGACATGACGTCCCATCAGTAGAACCTTAAGCTCAACGTATCTAAAATTGCTCATTAGCTATCTCACCATCTCTGACTGTCATTCAATCTGTTTTCTGTATGTCTGTGCTACTGCTATTCCTTAGATCACCCATGTGTGTAATCCTGGAATTATTTTATCACTTCTCTCTCCCTCACCTTTCCTATGCTATCAATTAACAAAGCCCTTTAAGACTACCTCTGCAAACTCTCTCCCATCCATTCCCTCCTCTCTATTCCTGTAGTCACCAGGGAGTTGAGTTCCTAGAGGCTAAGTGGGTGCAGGTTCTCATCACTCCCCTGGATTACTGCCATAACCACCTAACACATCTTCCTGGCCCTCTCTCCCCTTTCCATCTAGCTTTCATGCTGCTCTTGAAATCATCTTTCTTATGCATGAATCTGATCATGTTGTTCCACTGCTGGAAAATCTACAGTGGCTCCCTATGGTCTTCTGAATAAAACTCAGAGTCATCTACCTGGCATTGAAGGATCTCCACAATTTGATATTAGCTGACTTCTCCAGACATCTCATCTCAATCCTCTCCACACACTCTGTTGGCTGGGACACTCCATGAGCCTTAAATAAGCACAATGTTTGCCTGTCCACTGTGCCTTTCCTCAGGTTGACCCCTAAGTCTGCAGTGCCCTCCTGCCACCCAGTTTCCATTTTTGTCCTTATCCCCCTCCTCCAGGAGGCCTTCTCTGATCTCAGAAAGTCCAACCCCAACCTCAACTTCATAGAGCCCTTTGTCTAATGCAGTTACTATGTGTATGTATCCCAGCCCTTTGTGATGTGACCCTGAATGACTCAAACTCTGGATTTCCCTCAGTGCCTCAGGATTGGTTGTTGTTATTTTTTGCTGGCAATTGGATGGCCTCTGCTTGCACAGTTTGTCAGCGATGGGGCAGGATGTAAAAGGACCAGTCTCCTAATGCTGCTCAAGGCTGCTCCTTCTTACCTTGGAGCTCACTCACTGAGTTCAGGGGAAAAAATGCTTGGGTTCCTGTGCACCTCCCCCAAAGGAACAGCTCTAGGGGTTTCTCTTTAATTCTACATCCTAGTGGAAAGCTTGGCTCAGCACAAGGCCCTACATAGAATAGGTAACCAAGAACTGGGGAAGGAAGGTAGGGAGAGAGGGAGGGGGATGGAAGGAAAGGAGGGAGGGAGGAAGAAAGGAAGGAAGAAAGGAAGGAAGAAAGGAAGGAAGAAAGGAAAGAATAAAGGAAGAAAGCAAGGGAAGCAGGGAGGAAGGAAGGGAGGGAGGGAGGGAGGAAGGGGAAGGTAGGGCTCGAAATGTCATAGCAACCTGTGGAGGAGGACGTGCCTTTGCCTGTCTGTGGTGACCCAGCATCCAGCATAAAGGCCTTTGTGCTCAATGCTCAGGGTCAGTGGGGCTCCCAGGTGAGACAGAGGTTCAAGCAAAGGAGAAGCTTTCTCCTTTCATCATCATCCTGGAGCCCTGAGAGGCTGTCTGTGAGATGGGGAAGGGCCAGAAAGCATGCTGGTAGCCAGGGGGATTTAGGGAAGATTTCAATGGATTCCCCTTAAAATGAGGGCTGCCCCTCCCCCCTTTCTCTCTGTCAATTTCGTTGCAGTCACCATTCCAGGGTCTGGATGCAAAGATTCCTATGGGGAGTTCTCAGAGACGATTCCATTTCCATTGGATGATGCCACTTAGCCAAACATGAATAGATTTAGCCCAGAGAATCAAATTGGGAGAGGAAAGGGAAAGGGAAAGGAAAGAAAGGGGAGAGGAGAGGTGGACAGGACAGGGAGGGGAAGGAAAAGGAGATGGGGAAGGAAAGGAGAAAAGAGGGGGAAGGGAGGAAAGAGAAGGGGAGAGGGAGAGACATTCCAAGGAGCAATAAAGCTCTCCCCTCCTCCCCTGGAACTCATTCACAAGACCTGCGGAAATCATCTATATTCACCAGCTAGCCAGCAGAACCGAGTGAACACACTGCACCTCAAACTGCCAGCAGCTCCTCCCGCTCCCCCACAATGATACCCAAACACAGCGAGATCAGAGCCCTACACGCAAGCGAAAGCTATTGGTCTGCTGAGATACACTGAGGCTACAACTGCATTCCCTTCATTCTCTTCATCTGTCAAAGAGGAGGAAGGGGGGGCAGGAGGGGGAGCAGCAGCAGCAGCAGCCCCAGAAGCAGCAGCAGCAGGAGGAGGGAATTTACCCTGACTGGCTTTCTTTGGGGAATATGTGCCCCTTGATTTATATCTGTATGTAAAACCTATACAAAGTATCTGCCAGTAACAGGTCTCGAATTTTTTTTTCCCCTCCCACTCTGCTGTGTCAGAGGAACGCAGACAGAAGTACCTCTGTTTCGGGCTCCACCGCTGGAGGAGGAGTTTTCATTCAGACTTTCTAAAGAGGTGGGGGATACTGAGAGACTCACCAGAAAAGGTCCCCTGAGCCAGCCTGGGGATTCAGTCCTTTTCCTGCTCCTGTTCGCCATGGACCTGCCTTCCTCTCCAAGTAAGTAAGCATTAGTAGACAAGAACTTCCCCCAGCGTGTGGGGATGTGTGTGTGTGTGTGTGTGTGTGTGTGTGTGTGTGTGTGTGTATGTCCATCTGTGAATGTAGTGGATGTATGCGAGTGTGTGTATGTGTGTGTGTGTGTGTATCTGTGTGGTGTGTGTGTGTGAATGTAGTGGATGTGGATTGTGGAGGGGGAAGGTTTGGTGGGGGGGGGGGGTGCTCTAGGCTGCTAGCAGCTTTAAATACAGAGCCAGGTCTCTATCTCACCCTATTTATCCATGTAATGTATTGATTGGTTTTGCATAGGGCTGCCTAGCCCTGGGCTGTGTAGATTACACCCAGCCTGGGAAAACAGTGAAATCCATTGACATGAGTCAGCACTTAGAGAAAACTCCAAATTGAACATTTGAAAATCAAAAAGATACACTTCATAATCACTCCCTTTTGAAGCCCGGAGCTCCATCCATTTCTCTCCCATTGACCTTTAAATACCTGTGTGTGTGTGTGTGTGTGTGTGTGTGTGTGTGTGTGTGTGTATGTGCGTACACGCGCGTGTGTCTGTGTATGTATGTATGTATGTGTGTGTATTGGCGCGCGCCCGCGCGGCTGCGCGCGCGCCTGTCTGTCCTAGCTCCAGACAGCTCCAGGTCATCAGCGCTAGCTGGCTGGGGGAGAAACAGACAGGCTGTACCCAAAGGAGCGGACCACTGAGGCAGGGGCCAGGCCAGGGCCTCCTCTTTTAATGGCTTCCTGCTTGGATTGCTGCAGCTTTCTGATTTCATCATATCACCTTGCCCTGGGAAAAAGATGGTCCAAACTGGGAGAGTGTAGACCCCCTCCCCCCCCTTTATAGTGAGCCACAGCAGCTGTTTAGAAATCTAGGGATTTAGGTCTTGGTGGGCGCATGTCTGAAACTGGCACTTGAGGGGGGATTATTTTTCCCTCCACCCCGAATTTGGGTTCCTGCACACAGATCAATTTAGCCAGTGTCTGCCTGGGAGACTCTGGGGCTGGTCATTCTTAGGTCCAGCCTTCTAGGCACTTGTGAAATAATTGAAAAATCAGATTGGGCAATTAGAAATAGAACTGAAGTTTTAGGCAGAAAAGCTATTTCAAAGTGCAAATATCCTGTCAGGACCAAGAAGAATCACATGGATGTGAAAATACTAGAAATGAGAACATATTAGATATCTGGTAACTTACAATATTCCCCCAATATTCCAACCACTTACAATGAAAATCTTGCTTGAGCACAGGAAACCCCCAGAGTGTTCATCTGAAACTCAACCTCATTTCTGGCTCAGGATTTGGGCTTCTTTGTGGCCATTGGATGTAACCTATAAGCACCTGTAGTCGTCTGTATTGAGAGGGTGCTCTTCAAAATGGAGGGGCTTTAGAGTTTGTGTGTGAAGGGCGAGGGGGGGAGTAGGGGGAAGGGGGAGGAGCTTGAAAGAACACTGGGTTTTTACCAAGCTTAGAGAATTAGAATTAGTGATTTCTCTCCCTCCTACCCTGCCCCCAACGTAGCCCCAAAGAATGGGGCTGAAAGAAAATAGGAGGGGACCCTCTTGATCTAGTGGTTCAACCCCTCACATTTTACTTACAGGGAAATCGAATCCCTAAGACACGAAGTCTCAAAGTAGTCTATCCCTTGACTGGGAGAGTTGACACCAGAACCCAGATCTCTTAATTCTCCTCAAAGCAGCTTAGGGTAAAAAAGAAAATCCACAGAGCCCTCAGAAAGAAAGACTGGTTCCTCAACTTGATCTGATGTGTGAAAAGCATTTGTATTCATGAGGTCTTGAAATCTTCTAATTGCCCAGCTTAGAAAGGAACTATCATTACTTCCTAAGCTAAGGTAGGGGCGCAATGAGAGGAGATAAGAATTAAACAACATACGGACCTGCAGTGAGATGCAGAAATGATGGTTGAATTGAGATGGGATTACTCTGGCAAGTTGTGAAAGAATCATGGAGTTTAAAAGCCAGAGGCGGTCTCAAATCTCTTCTAATACCAACTGTCTCGTTTTACAGACCAGGAAACTGAGGTGCTGAGCAAGTAGAGGGGAATTGTCAGAGGTCACACCTTTGCAGAGCAAAAGACCAAAGTCCCAAACCTGAGCTTTTCCCAGAGTGCTGCATAGGTTATAGTAAGGCATTGGGCAATTGGAGAGGGAGAGCTTAGTCATGTAGAAAGGGGACAAGTGAGGATTTGCCAGGTAGGGTGCAATTTGTACAAGGAGGGATTTTTCAAAAGTGAGGGTCAACACAAGAAATTAAGCATACCACTGTGAGATCCCACTTTCTGCTGGAAATCATTCTTAAAGGTAGTATATATGTCACAGAAAAGACAAGGTTTGACTGCCAGATGACCAGATGGGGGTAAGGAAAGAGGGGTCAGCCTGTCCTCCACTGTCCTTTCCCATTTTCTTCTGAAATCCACATTGACTTCCATTATGGCAGCAGGGAATTCAGTCCTAAAAGCAGAACTCTCTAAAGCTTTCCTTCAGGAAGGTGGTGGTGGATGGACACATTACGAAGCATTCAGGGCTTAGGGTATTTTACCATGGAATTTTTCTTAAACTCCCACTCCCCTGAAGGGACTTTAAACTGTCTCTGTCTCCTCCCAAGCAATCTGGAAAACAAAATTCACATCAGGTCAGAGAGAGCAAATTGCAGGACCAGAAGAAAACTGTTCAGGAAGTTGTGAGTACCTGAGCAGAGGGATGCTGATGGGAATGGGCTTACAATGCATCATTCATGACTGCAGAGGCACTATGCATCCGTCTGAAATAACAAGATCTCTCCACCCTGCAGTCAAGAATTTGCAATCTCCTAAGTCACTTTTAAGAGTGTGTGCCTTGTTGAAAAAAAAAATACCCTTCTCAAAGAAGGAAAGAAACTGCCCAAAGCATTAGTAGGTTGTACTGCTCTTGCTTCAGAGTTTTTCTGGATCAGAAGAAACATGTTTTGTAGCCATTTCTCCCTGTATCATTTGCATCAGCCTGTTCATTTCTGAACCTCTGTTCCCCTTTACCTTTGTCCTATTAGTTAGATTGCGTTCAGCAGTCTGGAATGGCACCCAGTTTGCTGTAATTCATTTAATCGTGTATTCTGTTCAGCACCCTAATCTTACCCAAGTCTCCTTGAAGTCCTGCTCTATTACTGTTCCTCCATTTGGGAACTGAGAGTTCCTGCTGATGAAAAGATTTTGCCCAACTAAAAGGAAACTTGTAGGTTCATCATGGCCATCCCCTTGCAGAACCATACCCAAAACAGAAGACTAAGTCTGGTCTTAGAGACTACTACCTCCTTCCCCCATCCTCCCTCTCTTCCCTCTCCCCTATCCCGGGGAGGGAGGGGGAATGTCTTAGATCCTGTTGGTCACCCAGTCCAAGTGTTTCTCCTCTTCATTACTCTAATAGTCTGCAATTGATGCCCAGATCTACCCTGTGTGACCTTGGGTAAATCACTTGCCCTGTCTGGGCTGCAGTTTCCTCCTCTGTAAAATGAGGAGTTTGAACTAGCTGACCTCTGAGGCCCCTTCCAGCTCTACAATCTAGGAGCCTGTGATCCTATAAGCCCTACACTGAAGAGCCAAGGAGCCTGTGATCCTATAAGCCCTACACTGAAGAGCCAAAGAAGCCTTGTTCCTTTTACATCTCTTGAGACCCTTGGTCCTGAATCCTCAGTGCTGTGCCTGGGCCCCCATCCCCACTCCTTACTTCCTTTTCTTATATTTTCTCAGGTTTTGTCTTCCCTGTCCTGAGCTACCCACTGTACTCCACTCCAAATCTCAGATAGTTGGAGTCTAGAGTTCTGTAGATCCTTGAGCTCTACAGCTTCCTTGGTCTTTCTGTCTGAAGTCAATGTTTAATGGGATCTCCAGTCTAATTCACAACCTCTGAGGCCCTCTCAATCCTACTGGATATTTGTACTCTCTTGCACGTAGGAGATGGATATTAATGCTTCTGAATTCCTCATTCCACAGGGAAGTCCACTGAAGACAATAGAGTCATTCTTAGCCCTACCCCTGGAATACATAGGACATTCAGTTCATTTGGACAGTGTCCCTTAGTAAATGCCAGCGTCCTTGTCTATTAAGGTGGCCAGATGCAAATTGCTTAGACCTAAGGAATGCATTGCACATGCTTCACCATACTGGTGATCCCAAATCACTTCCCATCCAATCATATCTTCTATTTTGGGTGACTCTTATTCATGTTCTCCCAGAAACAGAATCAGAAAACTCTAAAATATCAGAGTTAAAACTGGGTAAGTCCCATGTTTCACACCTGGAAGGGACATAAGAAGTCATCTCATCCAGCTCTTTCATTTTACATACGGAAGTGAAGATATTTGCCTAAGCTCATACAGGTAGTAAATAACAGAGCTCGGACAGGAAAATTCACATCCTTTGATTTCAAATCTGAGATTCTTTCCATTATATAATTCTACTAATAATAGACATAATCATAATCATGTGCATTTATTTAGTGCCTACTAAGTGCCAGGCACTGTGCTAAGCTTTTTACAATCTTATTTCATTTGATCCTAGCATGTATGTGCTATTATTATCCCCATTTGACAGATGGGGAAACTGAGGCTGACTGAGGTGAAGCGACTTGGCCAGGGTCCCCCAGCTACGAACTCGGTTCATCCTGACTTCAGTACCAGTGCTCTGTGTGCTGTGGTGCCCCCTTAGCTGCCCACCCTCTGTCTCCAATCCCTTCATTTCTCATTTCCCAATACACAACCATTTCTTCAAGAAGCTGTCACAAAAAAAAAAAAATGACTGAGGAAAGACAGTGTCCACATCTGAGAGCTTATTCCACACCTGAAGGAATTGTGTTTTCTCATCTCTTCTCAGGAACCAGAATTTCAACCCCCTCATTTTATAAGTGAGGAAACTAGCCCAGAGAGGGAAAGTGATTTTAACTGATTTTCATTTGGGATCCTGCTTGAGTCCCAATACCTCAGGTGTGTGCCCATGGTGCCCATGGTGCGTGGTGTCCTGGACTTCCATAAGGTCAAAATAACCATTGTGAAAAAATCCAACTACATTGGTTTTTGGATGCATTGAGATTCTTTCCCTCTCCTTGCCTCCCCCTCCCCCCAAGTCATTTCACCGATTAACCCTTGGGCAAACATTTCAATTGAAATGATTTGTTGGATGTCTTCACCATGCCACACGAACCTCTCACCAGATAGACTCTCCTGCACTGAATGTTTAGCTACTAAGGCCTTTCTCATTTCCCTCACCCTCTCTCTGTTCCTCTGAGTCTGGTCATTTCCCTGCCTTAGCTGGCTTTATTTGTTCCTGTGCTGCATTCATTGAAGGAAACCATATCCTTTTGCACCCATTCAAGTCATCCACACCATCCAGTTTGTATGACTAATTGTTCTATTTTGAACTGCTCTGAAATCTGACGACTTTTGTACATGCTTTTATTCCTGCTCCTGTTTTCTAGGGCCTGGTGCCCCCTGATTGGCTGTTGCATTTGTATGAAAGCTTCCTTAGCTCCCCTTTCTCCCATTGAAATTGCCAAGGGATCAGAAGGAACAGGAATGATTGGCATGTGCTCATCACTCCTGTCTGCCTCTCTTGAGTGGGCAACCTTGAAGCTCTGCTGAAAATCACATTTGAGAGAACAGTACTTCCCCAGTTCTTTCAACTCAGGGCCAACCATCTTCTCTACACTGGTAGCCCCATAGTCCTTTGCTTCCTGGACGTTGTCTTTGTGGACTCTACAGCCTGGGTTTCCAGCAAAGATGGTGGCTGGTGGGGGTGGGGGTGAGGGTGATGTTAAATGCAATTCCACTCACTTCAAAAAACATTTCTTTACATCTTATAGAGAGTCATTGCACTTAGCCAACTGCTCCTGTAGGTTAGGGTCACAAAGAATGCTCACTCGCCTTGTTTCTACTCAGAAGTCATCTGGCAACCCAAACTGAGGCTTAGACACCCATTCATGGTAGGCCTACAACTAATGGGGACCTGGATCTGCCTGGATCCATTTAGAGCCTGGGACAGCAGGGAATCACACTTGTACTTTAGAAGAAGATAGAGCTTAGGAGGCCAATGTCTTGACTAAGGGCTTGATTTTGTCCCCTACCACAGATGTGTACACAAGTCATATCATATCTCCAGGCCTCAATTTCTCCTTTTTTGAGCACTGGAAGTAGATGAGAGTCTCATCCACTGAGTCCTTTCTTTTTCCAACCTCATATCTACTGATTTTCCCAGGCCTGTCTCTGCTACAAGCAAGGTCTAAATTGCTTAGAGATCTTTTTGCTGTCCACCCCAGCCGTCACTCAACCCACAGAGAGTGCTTACATCTTTCCAGTGTGCTCTCCTCCTGACAATCTTATGAAGTACCTAATGCAGGGATTCTTATCCTCATTTCATTTCATAGAGAAGGATGCTGCAGATCAGAGATGCAGGGAAACTTGCCCAGAAATGCCGGCAGAAGGTGACAGTGCCAAGATCTCCTGGCTCACAGGACCAGTGCTCATTCTCATCCCCTCACCTTGTCTCCTCCTCTCTGTCTTGTCCTTTCCCTACCACTACACAGCCACAGCCTCCCCTCTTAAACTTTCTGAAGCGTTCCATCAACATCCACATTGCCATGCATTCTGGGAAGGCAGAATCCTGCTCCCTCCAGAACCCTGAGATTTGTGAATCTGAAGCATAGCCATGCGAAGGCTTTAAGTAGCTGGCAAGACAGCACCTTTCGACTTAAGGGCCAAAGGAAGTGGGTTCATTCTTATAGCTGCATGAGACTGTTTTCTTATCTCTAGAGTGGAAAGAATCATCCTGCCCTACCTCCCACAGGGTACTGTTAGGAGGCCCTAGTGAGAAAGAAAGAACAGAGCTTTGTAACCCTGAAGGACTCTCTGTAAGTGTCCGTTGGAATTGTTAGTATTATCACTAAAGATTATTATTGTTGGAAACTCCTACAAAGCCTCCTAAGGTTAGAGATCCCCTCTCCTTCCAGATTGAGCCTGTCTTCTTCGAACAAATGCCTAGAGAATGAAATGCTACAGTCTCCATGGCTAACAACAAATAACCATGGCAATCGACTGTCTGCACCTCTAGTCCAGACTAAATAAGTCTTGAGTCACGGGAGGTGCTTCGGTCACTGATCTTGGGAGATATTTTGCATGTACTGCCAACAAATTCTCTTCTAGTTTTCAGTTAAGATCCTGTAACTACAGGTTTGCAGGGTCAGAAAAATATGGCATGTGTTAGCTGACAAATATTGTCACCCATGACTGTAAACCCAGTCAGGTAGAGGAGGGATAAATAAAATGACTGGACAAAATATTCTATGAGGAACTTAATTTCATTTCATTTCTAGCAAAATCCTCCAGCATTAATTAAGGGGTGATTTGTGAGCACTTGGAGGCAAGGCATGGTCACCAAAAGCCAGCATGGCTTTTTGAAAAACAGGTCATGTTGGAATGATGTTATTTCTTATTTGAACAGGGTCATGGAGTTAGTACATCAGGGAAATGTCAGTGGTACACATAGATTTCAGCAAAATGGTGGATAAAATCTTTTATGTTGTCCTTGTGGACAAGATGGAGAGATATTGGGTCAGATGATAATAGAGTTTGTTGGACCTTGTAGGATCAACCCCAAGGACTGGTAATTAATGAATGATGGTAATGGAGATTTGAAGTCCTCTTAGTAGAGTGCCCTGGGGACCTGTCCTTGGCTCTGCCTCTTACATGTTTTTGTCCCTGACTTGGTGAAGGCATAAAGGGCATACTTATCAAATGAAATGAGGATGGGAAGCTGGAGGAAAGAGCTGATTGGGTGACAGATTGGGGATTTCAAAAGGTCCCACTAGCTTGTGCCCCATCCCCACCCCCACTTACCTCTCAGCAGAATCTAACTAGATGAAATTCAAATGGGATAAATGTAAATTCCCATAATTGAGTTCCAAGAAATGAACTGTGCAAAATAGAGAATGGGAAAAATATGTCAAGACAACAGTCCCTTTGGAAAAGACCTGGGGGCTTGGAAAGACTATAAACTCACTCTTAACTAGCAGTGTGACTAAAAACAGACTGTCTAGAATAAGAGTCCCACTGTCTTCCTGATGAGACCTCACCTAGTGTATGATGCTCAATTCTGGGCACTGCATTTCAGGAAGGAGATTGTCAAGTTTTCTGAGATTGAACAGCATAATGGGGGGTCCAGAGGGCAAAGCACACAAAGATTTGTTGAAAGAACTAGGAAGAAGAGAAGATTCAGGGAGACCCAAGGATTGTGTTCTAGTATTTGAAGGGCACTTATGAAAAGGAAGACTTGTTCTGTTACGCCTAAGGGGACAGAACCAGGAGTAGTGTGGGAAAGTCTGCAAAGGGGTAGCTTAATATGAGGAGGGATTTTCTAATAGTTAAGAGCATCTACCTTGTTCTGTAGGGAGAGCTTTCTGTCACTGCAGCAGAGGCTGTTAGGAGAGGCTTGTGCCAAATTGGAGCTGCACGAGGAAGCCACTAAGATCCCTTGTCACAGTTCTGTTGTGAGAGTCTGCATCTCAATGGGGGACCTGCTGCACTTAGCCCTAGGGAAAATGTAAGATGGCAACCCATAAATACATGAATGCTGAGAAGCAATAAGAGTTGGGGGGAGAGGGGAAAAGCAGAAGATAGTAAGTGGCTTATGAATACCCTGCCTCTCCTTCTATTGAGTTTTCATTCTTTGGTGTGTAGGGGCAACTGATCCTGCTCATGCCTCTTCTTACTCTCTGGTGATGGTCCTGCCTATGTGATCTCATTCTCTCTCTCCTCTCTCTCTCTCTCTCTCTCTCTCTCTCTCTCTCTCTCTCTCTCTCCCCCTCCCTCTCTCCCTCCCTCTCCCTCCTTCTTCCCCTCCTCCCCTTTTTCTCTCCCTCTTCTCCCCCTCCTTTATCGTCGTCTTCCTCCTCTTCTCTCCATCTCTCCCTCCCTCTCTTGCTCTTTTCTCCTTCTTTTTCTTCTCTCTCTCCCTTTGTCTCTCTCTTCTCCTCCCCCTTTTCTCCTTAAGGCTTTTCAGATGTGCCCTGATGCCTACATAACTGCAAGCCCTCCCTCCTCTTTACCACCAGAGTGCCACCCTCACTCAAGTCCAAAGAAGTCAAGAGCCAAGACAACATGGATGCCCCAATAACAGATGATTTTCCTCAAACCCTGCCCATTGAGCAACTCTGCTCCATCCATGTGAGCAATGAGTATGTGGAACGGCCTGCCATCTCCTGCCAACAGACCCTGTCCAGCTCTTCCCTTGCCCAGCAGGCCCACAAGTCCGATTGGTCCCTGTCTACTATTCCTTCGGATCTGCCTCGAAGCCTCAGCCAATGCCACCAGCTTCAGCTCTTGCCACAGCATCTGAGCCAACCCAGCCTTGCTAGCTCCATATCCCACACCACCATCACCTCCGACCAAAGGCTTCTGACCAGCATCACTCCATCACCCTCCGATCACTCCCTTATCTGTACCCAACCTCAAGCAGGGGCTCTGAAAGTGGAGGATTCTCAGAAAGGTGTAGCTGAGAAGCTGTCCCTCCATACTGGGGGGCACCTCTTTATTTGTGAAGAGTGTGGCCGTTGCAAATGCATCCGCTGCACAGCCACACGCACCCTCCCCTCCTGCTGGCTCTGCAAGCAGAGGTGCCTCTGCTCTCCGGAGAGCCTCCTCGACTACAGCACGTGCCTCTGCTGCGTCAAGGGGATCTTCTACCACTGTTCCACTGATGACGAAGACAACTGTGCTGATGAGCCCTGCTCCTGTGGGCCTGGATCCTGCTGCGCACGCTGGGCAGCCATGAGCCTCCTGTCGCTGGTCATGCCTTGTTTGTGCTTGTACCCTCCAGCCCGAGGATGTCTCAAGTTGTGCCAGCAAGGCTATGATGGCCTACGGAGGCCAGGCTGCCGATGCAAGAGCCACACCAATACTGTTTGCAGGAAGATCTCTTCCAGTGGAGCCGCCTTCCCCAGGGCCGCAGAGAAGCCAGTGTAAATGCCTTGCAGCCTCCACCCAGTCCCTTCTCTCCCCCTCACCCTTCACTCTGTAGGAAGGGTGGGGATCAGAGAAACCAACCAGCCAGGACTCAAGGGCCCGCTCCCATCAATCCTGCCATGCTGTGGGGCTGGCTAAGTGCATCTTGAGTCCAAGGCAGCTTGTCCTTCCTTCATTGGCTCTCTGTACCCCCCCACTCCTCCCTTAGCCTCCCCACCCCCACTTGCCTCTCAGCTTTTCCTGCCCCAAAGCAAAAAATAAATTAAAAATCAGATGATCCAAAGACATGGGACTTGCACATTGAAGAAAAATTGAGCCAGCTTCTGGCCATCTCTGCCCATGGCCTCCTCAGCACTGTGTGGCAAATGGGAGGTTCCCTGGCATGGCCTTCTTCCACACCAGACTCATTTCCCCAGTGCCTTCGGGGGCTCTCTCCTGAGACGGCTTCCAAAGAGTAACATGGGGCCACACAGCAAGCATCTAATCGTTCTTTCCTCCCCCTTTCTTGCCCTCTCTTGGTCCTTGACTTGCTCATTCTTTCTTTCTGTCATCTGCACTTCACTCGCTCATTCTCAACTTGCCCCATCATACTCTCCTTTCTCCCTCCTCCCTCCATCTCTACCCTGCTCTTTTCTTCCCTCCACCCCCTTCATTTCTCCCTACCCCATCTTATCCTATATCCCTTTTCCCATCTCATCTTTTCTCTGTCCCCTTATTCTTTCCCTTGCCCCCATGTCATTCCTCATCCCTTCTCGGTTCCCTAATCCCTTGTCTCCTGCCTTACCCAATCTGATCCCTCATCCCCTCCCTGGTCTTTTATCTTTTCCCCTCTCATTGACTTTTCCATACAGTTCCTTTTCCCACATCCCAGCCCAATGTCTTCTCCCTCCCCCATGTCCTCATTGCCTCCCTGCTCCCTCCCCCACCTCTTCCTCAGGCCTTTTCCCCTCCTTTCCTCTTTCTCTAGCACCTTCAGGAGTGGGGGTTTCCCAAATGCCTTCCCTCTGCTTTTTTCCCCTTGCTGTGCTATTACCCAGTCTTACAAAAAAAAAGAAGGATTCATGTGATATATTAACCAATAAGCCTGCCTGAAAACCCAGATGTGTGAGTGTGTGTGTGTGTGTGTGTGTGTGTGTATGCACTGCACCCACCATACCCACACATCTCTAGGCATATGGGATCAGGAACAAGTAATCCAGGCTTGGTCAGCTGGAGTCTTGTCCTTTTCCCTCCCCTTCCCCAGACTTGATGGCCTTGGGCAGTAAAGGGTGGAACACATAGCCCTTCCCCAGAAACTAATAGCCCTAAGACTGCATGATTCATGTTCTGCAGATATAATTATAAAACCACAGAAATTAGGGCTAGAAAGGACTTTAAAGACCTTGCAACCCATTTGACAGATGAGGACACAGAGTCCCAGCAAGGGGAAAGAGCATGCCCAAGGCCACACAGGACAATCGTGATAGAGCTGGGATGAGAACATGGATGTCCACTCTCCCAGACGGGTGCTCTTTCCTGGCACCACATCAGGCATCTTCTCACCTGGCCCCCCTGTTAGCAAGGGCAAAATACAGCCTCCATCTATCTACTGTTCAGGAATCAGGGAGAAGTGAGTCAATGATCACTGTCCAATGTCTGTTGGATACTGATCCATTTAGGAAGTGTTGAGTGTCACTCATGGGCAGCCTTATTGGTAGGACCAAGGTTGCAACTCACCGTTACAGTAGCTTAGGAGGAGTTGACATCACCGTTTGCCCTTCTTGGTCATCAAGGGTGGCCTGTTGGAAGATTGAAAACAAGGGCCCCAAAAGGAGACCTCACCATGGTTCCCCAAACTGACTGTGACCCCCACTCATGTCCCACCGCCTCTGCAGAGAGGCACTGGCCAATGCACCTGGTAGCTCAGAACCAAATTCCAAGTAAAAAGAAAAGTTGCAGATTCAAAAGTTCAAGGTCCCAGGTATGTAACACAGGGTGTACCTCCCTCTTTCCTAAATCGAACTCAGAGTACCCAGGCTAAACTTCCTTACCTGTGAGAGAGACTGCCTCTACGATTCTCCTGTTGGTCAAGGTCACACACTGTGGAAGAACTATAGGGATAGGCTACTATGAGGAGAAATTCCCCAGGGCTGTAGTTTTCCCTGCCCAATGGGTCTGAAGTTCACAGAAGGATTCTGAGGTGGAGGCCACCTTCTCCAGAAAGAGGAGCTCCAGCCTGGTTTGCTGCTTTCCTATTCCATCCATACAGCTCATGCTCTCTAAAGTGGGCATGTAGGTGTGTGTTTTGGTGGGCAGGGCATGGGAGGGCGGTTAGGGAAGAAGATGAAGGGAAAATTCACACATTCTGCATGAATGCCAAAGGCAAGAGATGACCCAAGAGCACTAAAGTCATCTGTGCTCCAGGTCTTGGGTCAGTCTTCAATCTTCTGGTCCAGCAGGCCTGCTCAACTCACTGGCTCCTCTCCATGGAGAATTACTTTGATCTATTTTTGTATATAGAAACATATTGGTATGATGGTTAGAATGATTGCTTTAATAATATTAATGATAGTACTGTGAATGGTGCCATATGCAAAGGTTTGCCTTCTTGGTACAGATATGCACCCAAACAAGTATCTATAGCCTTCTCTGTTGCTTTTTAATCACTCCTTTGGAAGTCAATTACTATTTTCCTAAGCGTGCTTCAGATTGACCTTCCACTAAAGGCTGTGACCAGCTCTCTGGAACCCAAAGTGGAGGGAGGAAAAGTTCCTTCTTTGTCTCCACCTGAAGTGTGCCTAGAGCTGAGCTATATCAAGATTTGCTGATACTAGTGCATTGTGCCTAAAGCTAAAGCTAGTCTATGGATGTTCGCTTATTACCCCCAAATCCTGTGCTGACAGTAGCCTTTTCCCCTAACCCCCTTTGACATCCATGGGTCCTCATCCTGTAGTCTTCATTAAGGCCAATTGCCCCCAGTCACCAGCAATGGGTCCCCCAACTCTGCCATATACCCAGAGGATCCTTTCTCTCGGTGGACTTCAGGACGGTTCGATACCAGCCTCCAGGAAACTGAGAGGTTCTCAGAATTCACTCTGCTGATAAAAGCAGAAGTTTCATTTGGTTCCAAGTTAATTGGA
>CM053775.1:44332849-44345103 GCA_028658325.1 Potorous gilbertii
ATCCTTCAGAAAAGCTTGGTTTTCATGATGTTTCTACTTTGTGTCATGTATATTATAAACAGCAGCCTTTAATGAGTATTTCTTGATTCTATCTATGTATATAACTGTCTATGTATACATATATATATATGTATGTATGTATGTATGTATGTATTCTGTGTGTATATATACACATATATGCAATTAGGCCATTTCTTTTGACCTCTTAATCTCCTTGCTTTCTCCACGTCGATCCCTTGCTATTGGTCCTTGCCATTTGTACTAAGTGTTTTCCTCAGGTTCCCTACCCTAGCATAGCGTTAGGAGTCTGGAACAGTGATAAACCCTGGTACAATGACAAACCCGTATGAGTGACTATTCTTTCTGCCAATTCAAATCTTCCTTCACCCCAGACCACCAGGGAAAAGAGGACATACTCTATTTATTTGGGCATAGATCTACTCTCTTATATGGAATTGAGTCCCAATTCTCAGTCAATCTTCCAGGATTCTCCTAGTTTTCTAAGATGTTAGCAGTACCAGCCAGTAACAATCTTGCCTCCTCCCTGCCATTAGCAGCATGTCTTCTGAGTCTTTATGGCATAGGAAAATCTTACCACTGTCACAGATGGTTTCTGTATGCCTTGTGCTTACTTGATGCAATAGATTTGATCACTTTGAAACACTGGGATAAAAAGGTGGTCTCTCTGCTAAACAGGAATCAGAAAAGGTCAGAATACCCTACACCCATTCCGGTGATCCAGGATGCCCTAGACCAGTGAAAAATGAGGGATAACAGTATAGTGAGAGAAGGAAAAAAGACCTGTCGGCCACTGGAATCAAAATTGAGGAGTGCCTGATGATTGATCCAGGTGTTAATTCACCTGGCTGGCACTCCAATGTGGATGCTGCTGGGCTTTAGCTAGCATGATCTCATGGGAGTGTCCTGGCACCCTCTTGTTTTGGTTTTTCCTAACTAGTGTCTCACCTTTTCCATTCTTCTCTCTTAGTTCCAACAGGGTATGCCTCTGTCCCTAAACCCATGGATGTCCCTGAAAAGGTCTTAGCTGAATGCTGAAGTTCTAACTGATGGGACGCAGCTGCTCATGGGTAGGATTGAAATGATAGTTCCATCACCCTAGCATAGATTGAGTTCAAAGCTTCAGCTGGGAGAGAGAAATCTGTCAGAGTTTGGGAGAAGGCTTGAGAATGTTGCAGAGCCAGGGTGTGCTATCACGTCAATCTCTCAGAAAGATGTTTTTTGGTTTATTGGTGAAGTTAGATGAGGGCAGTTTGGAGAATGAAGGAAGTGAAGCATTGACTCATGAATGTGTCCAATACCTTGAGCTTTTGCAGTTCCAAGCTTTCCTTTACTCCATGCGCTTCATTATAAAGCAGAGTAGTCAATGGGTGTGTGGAGCACAGACTACCCCTGAAGGCCTCCGAAGGACACCAAAATGGAAGGGTCATTTAGTCCAGGTCCCTCCTTTTAGAGATGGGAAGCTAACGTCCTGGGTGGTTGGAGGACTTGCCTAATTTCCCATGATTTCAATCAACAAGGATTCCTTGAGACCCCTTATGTGCCCAGCACTGTATAACGCCTATCAATCTAGACTGTGCTATCACTGTACTACTCTCTTTCCTACTTTCTGCAGGAAAGAATTTGGTGACTCTGATTAAATGGTGCTAAACATACAAATGAAAATGAATTTGTTCTTGCAATCCAAGGACTAACCAAGTCTGAAAAGACCATGCTTCAGAGGAAACAAAAAACAGTTATTATTTTGACTAGCTTTTAGAAAAGTGTGTCTGCATGCACACATACACAAACACACACACATTTAAGAACTCATGCTTTTAGGCTATGTCCACATGCAATCAAAACAATTGGTCGATGAAGTCAAACCAATGATCAAATAGTCAAAGAAATCTGGGTATTATGAAGATCCAACAACTTGTCGATTACCTTGAGTTTTTCCATTTCACCCCATTGTTGAGGCATCTTTCCATTCCCACCTTCATCCAGTAAGAACCTGGTGAATTTGTGACTTAACCCTGAGGAGGCACATTGATTTTTGTCTGCCTTAGGTCAAAGCATCCCAACAAAACCTCCAAATGTCGATGACCTGCATGTGTTGTCCATAAAATGTCGAATATTTAAATAATTGGCAGAATTTTTTTTTCATTCTTTATCCAGAGGGGTTGACATGTGACAGAAAGATTATTGAGGCTCTGGGGAAATTTTAAACCAAGGTTCCAATTTCTGTTGGCCTTTGTAGGAATAGAGAGCAAAGAGGAATCCCAAAATTTATTCTGGATGAAGAATGAAGTTCAGCACAAAATATCCTCATTGTTTTTTTCTTTTCCAATTCCTTTCTAGGCTAACTTTTAATATTGTGTAGACTTACATTTGGAGATACTTATTCCTTCTAGCGTGGTCAGAAAAATATCCTATGTTGATGTTGGGATGGCTGAATGGTGATTTCTTTTGTAATAGAAATAGTATTAGACTGGGAGTCATAAGACTCCAGTTCCAGGCCCAGCTCTGCTCCCAACTGGCTTTGTGACCATGAGTACATCATTTAACATCTCTGGATGACCTCATCTGATCTGTAAACTAGGGATAGTAATATTTGCTTTTCCTAGTGGGGCTGTTATAAGGATCAGCTAAGATAGTGGGTGGGAAAATGCTTTGAAAAATGTAGTGTCATAGAAATAAGATTCTTCTGGGGGGGTTTTCCAAGTCAATTCAAGGTCAGAGGATGACTAAACTGGACAAGACCTTTGAGGTCATCTCATTCATCCCCTGACATGTTATGGATGACAAAACCAAGACCCAGGGAGGTCAAGTGACTTCCTGAGGTTCACATAGGTGTTAAGTGGTAGAGATAGGATTCAGTTTCCAAATCGCATGCTTGCTCCTTCACTAACGCTTACATGACTCCCAAATGTCTGGTGGAAAAATGAAAATCAGTCATTTACCAGGATATTATTAGATATTTTAAAGATCAACATGAACCTCAGCCATCTAGACTGATTGACCTTTGGGGTGGACTTGCTTTAGTGATACCTTGAGAGGATGGAGTTTGGAATTTGAGAGAGGTTTTCAGACTCCATGGGTCCTGAACTCAGAGCATTCATTGCCCTGGAACATAACTCCTCCCATGGAACCTAAAGTGACCTGCACTTGTAGACCCAACTTCAATTCACTGATTAGAAAGAAAATAATCTTTACAATTCATGTAGTATTGCATGAATTTCACTATCCATATCCTCAAGTTGTTCCTAAATGATAAAGAACTGAGAAATGTTTGGAAACCCTCATTCCTGGCCAGTGTATTCTGCAATTTCATTCTTACTCCTTTGGAACTTCTGGATTTCCTTGATTGATCCACTCCCTTCCTCTCCCTCCCCAAACATTCAGAGAGTTGCCATTGTTTTTTTTGGTACAAATGGTTTCCCAAAAAGTGCATACAGTGGTCTTTAATTCTTGGTCTTGTTTTAAGGTATGATATGTATTCGTAGTCTATCACTCATTTTGTCAATGCTCTTTACCATTCATATGCTTTTATTTTTCAAAGTTCATTGTAAAGAAAAAAAAATCTTTATTTTCAAAAGCACCATTTTGTGCGATCTCTTTGCAGTGCTAAAAAAAAAAAATATGTCTGAACTAAATAATCCTATAGGTGGTGTGAGACAATACTAACAACAACTATTCAATAAAGTTTTATATATATATATATATATATATATATATGCATAATATATATATGCATAATATATATGTATATCTATACCACCACAATGTCTATTCTTCTCATTTCTGTCAGGGGAATTAGCATTTGGTGTTTTCAGGTGGATTCTGATTGGGTAGAGCAAGTTGCTTCCAACAAGGCATTTCCTTCCAACAGTTGGGCTAAGAGGTTGCAGCATCCCCAGGTTGCCACTTGGAAATCTACATTCTCCTGGAAAAAGGAGCTGAAGAAACTCCCCAGTTATAGTTCGGGTGCTGAGGTAGAGGAATATTCTCCCACGGGCATAATTAGGCCCCATGAGTAGAAATGTCAAGAATGCAGGTGAAGACTGAAGAGTCAGAAGAACATATTTAATGATCAGAACTGTCTAAAAGGAGAACAGGCTGCCTTGTGAGGTGCTGAGGCCTCTTTCACTGAAACCATCCAGACACAGTTTGGAACAACCACCCATTAGGGAAATTGCCCATGGGTTTCTTTTATGGGCAGAACGTTGATTTAGGTGACCTTCAAGGTCTTCATCTAAAAGAGTTTGAGATAGTATTCCATGCGCCTCAGGAACAAGGACATCATAGCATATGACCCAAGACCCTGGGAGAATGAAAATTGACTCTTGTAGATTCTTGCTTGCTGTGTCCCAATTCCAGTGACTTCCATGAAGGCAGGTATCCTCTGAGACATGCATTCATCTGGGTATGTTCTGTGTATATTTACCATGGGGAACGGCATGTCAGGGCTTGGACAAGATTTGAAATGTCCATCCAAGGACAGGTAACTAGAGATAGATGGGAGAGGGGGAAACCAATCAGAAAACACGGGCTAGTCTCTTGAAAATGGAAATGAGAGAAATAGAAAGGCTCTAGTTTAATAGTAATAAAATAAAGAGAGGAAGGGGGTAGGAGGAAAAGAGGGGCATTTGGGGAAACCTGAAAATTAAAATCTAGTTTAATGTTCTCTTTCTCTGAACTTGCCACCTCTCTGAGATACCTGGGAAACATCCTGACACCCTCATTACTTGGGCTTCTGACACTCAGGTAAACATTTTCTTTCTCCAGGGGAGCTAGAATTGAAGTATATGGCTTTGGAAAGTGGGCCAGGTGGGTTAGGAGGTTTTATGGTTCTCTTTTTTACCCTCTTCAGATTGGTCTAGAAGGTAAACATGCTGCCTAACAGTCACATGTAACTTCCAACACTCCTGAGAAGTGACTGAACCAGATTCAAATGGATTTGGGAAATAGTTTTAAAAACAAATAAAAACGAAATAAAAGATAGATTACATTCCATTTTAAAACCAATATATGTTTAATAAACCTCTAGAAAAGCTGTGAAAAAACCATATGTAGTGGCAGGAATTCTTATATGTGGATCAGTGGCCCTGTTTCTGTCCAGGTTTGGTACCAATGATCAAGATTTTTCTTATTCTCTAGTCCTGAAAGATATCACTAAGAGTAAGAATAACAAATAAACGTTCAGTAATTCAGAGGAGACAGTATTCAAGAGAAGTAAAATGCACTGGAGAGAGGTAAGAAATAAAATGGATTAGCCATCTCAATTCAAGAATGTAGTTGCTACCCTACAGGCATTATTTAGACTTGGTGAGACTTAGCTATGACTGTAATAGGGTTAACAGTTGAAGTGGAAATGAGCAAGACTTGAGGGGAAGGGACCATATCTGAGAATCTTTTATGGAAAAGGAAAGAAGGAAATAAGCAGTTATTAACCATCAGATGAATTTAGGCTTTAGGCAGGTGGGTGGTGAAGTGGATAGCCCCAGGGTCAATTCTTCTGGACTTTAACCCTAGTGCTTTAGCTACTGGATCGTTCAGCTGCCAGGGAAAGTCAAACATAGGCTAGATATTGAAAGAATAGATTTCAAAGATCTCAGCTAATGGATAAGTAGGATCCCACAGCCAGAAATACTAAGCAGCTGGTCCAAGAAGTCGAGGGTTCTCTTAAACAAAATTTAGACATCTTCATAAACATCATAAACAGTTTCAATGAGAATAAAGTTGAAGTGGGTGAGTGGGTGAGGAGTGGGGAGTGGAAAAGGACTGCATTCAAAAGACGATAATTCTACAGGAATTGCCCTCAGCAAAGTTCCTAAAGATCTCTCAATGGCTACATCTCATGCCCTTTATTCCAAATGCATTCTTTTTTTCAAAATCTCTCCACAGCCTTCGACACTGGTGACCACTTTGTATTTTCAGATAATCTTTCTTTGTGTTTTCACAATTCTGTTCTTTCTTAGCTACCTATATGACCACTTCTCCATCTCCTTGGCTGGATCTTTATCCAGGTCATGCCAAATAACCGTGGGTGTGCCGTAAGGCTCATTCCTGGCTCTTCTTTTCTCTTCCCTGAACACTCCTTTTTGTTACCTCATCAACTTGGGGTAGCAGGACCTTCAGGTATCATCACTATGTGGCTGATTCTCATGTCTATGTTTCTATCCTTAGCTTTTGTCTTGAGCTCCAGTCTCACATCATTCTGACATCCTCCTCATTCTTAATCACCCAATCAGTTGTCAAATCTGGTTACATCATTCTCTCTAATGTCTCCTATGTATCTCCCTCCTCCTCTCCATTCACACAACCATTACCCTAGTTCAGTTCCTCACCACTTTTTACATAGACCATTTACCCTGAATCAAATCTTTTCACACTCCAGTCCATCCTCCACACAACTGACAAATTTATATTTTTTTAAGTCTGAAGTCTTGTGGAAATTAATGCTGAAAACTAAAAATAAGTAAATAAATGAAATTTCAAAAATAGAATCCTTCTTCTGAGAAAAAAATCTGAAGTAAACATGTTATTCCTTTCCTCAATAAACTCCAGTGGCTCCCTATTACTTCCACCATCAATAACATCCTCTTTGTGACACTTGAAGTTCTTTAAAACCTGGCCCCAAACCACCTTGGCAGTCTTCTTACATTTTTCTTCTCTCCACCCATGCTACAATCCAGTCATATTTCTTATTTCTCACAGAATGTGCTCTGTATTCCCATCTCTTTCCCTTTGCCCTGGCTCAGGCCCATGCCTGGAATGATCTCCTTTTTCACTTCTAACTCATAATTTCCCTGATTTCTTTCAAGACTCAGCTCAAATTGCACTTCTTGCAGGAGGCCTTTCTCTACTCCTGCCAGTTCACATTGCCTTCTCCTCTAAGGCTCCCCTTCATCCTTTTTTTATCTCCTATATATATTGATCTTCTGTATAACAATGTTTTCCCTGTTTTCTCCACCCATTAGAATAGGAGCCCCCAGAGGCCTGGAATTGATTTTGCCTTTCTTTGTTTCTCCAATGATTAGGACATAGTAAGTTTTAATAAATGCTGTTGACTAACTGATGAACAAATTCTTGCTAACTTGGAAAGAGACTTCTAGGGGAGTGCCCCAACGTTCTGTCTTTGATCCTATGTTGTTCAACATTTTGTTGAACTACTTGGACAAGGACACAATGTAATTTGTTTTTTTGAAGCTGCATCTTCCTATCTCAACTGGGTTGGAAGTGCAACAGTCACTCATTGGCCCAATTCCACTGCCAATTGGCACAGGGGCTCCATTTCCAACCTGGGCTCATTTGCCCCTCCTTGAGCAGCCTGATGGCCCACCATTTCAAAGGGACCATCATATTGGTTCTAAGCTTAGTGAGGACACCTGATTGGCCCTAGATCTTCTATAGCTCAGAACTCCTGTACTCAAGCAATCCACCACTAATCTCCATTGTGGGGATTACAGGTGTGGGTCACCATTTCTGGCCATTGTGTCACTTTTTTCACATTTGTAACAAACACAAAATGGGACAGCTAACTAATACACTGGATGACAAAATCAGGAGACAGGAGGAAAAAAAGAAGACACTGAGAGGCTACAGTAATGAATCTAACAAGCCTGGGTCTAATAAGGAGAAATGTAAGGTCCAATAGTTAAGTTCAATACTTAAAGAATTCAGGTTATTCACTGGAAGATCAAATACCGAAGTTGAAGCATAAATACTTTGGCCACATGATGAGAAGACAGAACTCATTGGAAAAGACCTTGATGTTGGGAAATATTGAAGGCAAAAGGAGAAGACAGTAGAGGATGAGATAGATAGATAGTGTTATGAAAACAATAAACAGGAGCTTGGAAAGACTTTGAGAGAGAGATAGAAGTGTCTAGTGTGCTATGGTTCATGAGGTTATGAAGAGTCAGATATGAACTCTTCAACATCAACAAAATGAGGAGATTGGACTTAATGACTTCTAAGGTCAAAATCTAAACCTTTAGATTCTTTGCATTAGTGGAGGAGGAAGTTGGTAGATAAACTGGAGGGTTGTGTCAGACACTGAGGAAGAGAAATATTGTGTTTGTCTAAACTTTGGCAAGTAGACCAAGATCAGATAAACTTTAGAAGTGTTGAAATGATGAGTAAGTCCAATGAGAGTCTTAGCCAGGAGGCTAAAACTTCAGGAATTTTTACATTTCTATTGAGGATAATCTGGAATACAAACATTCTATTTTTCTTTAGAATGATTTTGAGCAAAATATTCCCGATCCAAACGTTGATTTTCTGCTGAAAATATTCTTTGAAAGCGGTTTGCTGTACTCTTAGAAATGATTTTATTATATGAGGCCGCAGTGAGCAAGTCTTTTTTATAATGGAAGTCAATTGGAAAATAAGATTCACTAAACAGACATTTCTTTTTAACCACAAATGGCTGAACCAGCCTAATCTGTTAAGGAAGACGTACATGTAAATACTTCACTGTCAATTTTACATCTCACTGGACTAAGTTTGTTTCTAATACAAGACATCTTACTGGAAGTCAACAGAGAAAAGCTCAAATCCAAATATGAATACAGTATAATAACTAGAGATAAAATTTCATACCCTGACAAAAACAGTGCTTAACTTTACTTGCCTGCAATGTGCCCTGTGGAGACAGTGTAGCCCAGCAGATAGAAAGCTACCCCCTGGAGTAGGAAGATCTAGAAGCTGACTCACACTGTCAAGGGACTCTATGCAAGTCACCTAATTCCTCAGGATTCTAGGGATCCTGTAAAACTGCATTAGTTGCAAAGAAGATGCTGACCATATTGGTGGAGGGCATTTCCTCCTCTTCACTGGGAAGTCACAAGTTCAGTTCTTGAAACCCTGAAATTAGGGCAAAGAGTACTTTGGACAACCTGGTTGCAAGGCCAGGACCAGGACTCTGTAATCACCTACATGGAATGGTTTGACTTGCTCAACAATTTCCTCTCTTACTGGCCCTAAAATTCCCATTACACACACACACACACAAACACACACACACACACACACACACTTTAAATGTACAGTTATGCCATAGGAGGAGAGGGAAGGGGAGGAGAAGAGAAGAAAGGCAGGACCCTGGGGATATTCATCAGCCCTTTCATGTGCATACAACTTGAACACCAAGGCAGCTGGATTTCCTCAGCAGGGATGAATAGTGGGGGGTCCCTCCACTGAGATGCAGCCTATTTCCTGAGTAGATTTTGCTGTAGCACATTATAATGGAGTAATTTAGCTAATTGTCATCTTGGAAGACACTGAGAGCTTAGCTCTGTATTTATAGTACAGATAAGTTTCAAAGATGAGAATGGAGGAGGGGAAAGAGGGCTGAGTATGATGATGAGATACACAATCTAGTCTAGTAAATTGGGGGATCAACATGAGGACATTGGGCCAAGTCCAGCAAGGGCTTGATCTGATTCATTAGAGGCTGAAAAAGGTAAGTAAAAAGCAAAGTGAAGTGAAGTGAAGTAAAAACAAGGGGGAGAACTTGCAATAATAGACATTGTCTTCAGCTCTTGGGAAGTTCTGGATGACAGTGATCACCTTGGCCTTCATTGATGGTTGTCTGCCAATTTTGAAGGGTAAGGGAAAAGGTTGGTTTATAAGTCTTACTAGGTTTCTGATATCAAAAGTAACAAGCAGATTCACCTTCAACTTTCACATTTATTTATTGAAGACCTCAAGAAAAATCTACAAAGATATACATACACGTTTGCCCACATAAATATGTATTAGTATTATTATCTTGATCTAGATTTATAATTTTATCAGTGGAAAAGTCCTGGTGTATAACTTCACTAATTGTACCAATGCAGATCTATGATTTCTAAACTTAGGGTTGCTTGGGGTGAAATCAATCAACAAGCAATTAAGAGGTAACAACGGTCGTATGGTTACTGTGTATGTTTGGGCAGAACTTAAACCCATGTTTTCCTGTCTCCAAATCTCATCTCTTCACTAAACCTCTGCTCTCACTGGAGATACTAGAATATAGATGTAACAATGCGTGCACCCATTTTGTAACTAGTTCTGGTTTGCTAACCACATGGTGACAAGAACCATTGATTGGCTGTGGACCTAGAAGAGATGAATTCAAAAGGCACTAACCCCTCCTTCTCCCTCCCTCCTCTCTCCTCAAAAAACTAGAAGACAGTCTCCTCCCTTATGGAGATTGAAATCTACTGAAGTAGATGGAGGGATGGAGCCAGGATGACTGAGTAACAGTATTAACTTTGTAGAGTGCTCCCACCAAGCCCAGTCAAATACCAATAAAACATGGCTCTAAACAAATTCTGGAGCTGCAGAATCCACAGAGTGATGGAGTGAAACAAATCTCCAGCCCAAGACAGCCTGAAAGATCCACAGGAAATGTCTATTGTACCACACTGGAAGCAGAGCACAGTCCAGTCTTGGCCATGCCAGCACAGACAAGACCTCAGCAGGCCTTGAGAGGACTAAATCTCTCACACCTGTGGCAGGTTCCAGACTTCAGGGTCCCAAAATGCAGAGGACAAATTGGAAGATCAGTGGAAAAAGCAGGTGGGACAAATGTGGGAGAGTGGAGTAGTATGGCCCCAGCCCCATGGTGGCAAAGAGGGAAGGGGAAGTGGAGGAACCTGAGGCAGCTACAGCCATTGTTTCTGGAGATCTAGGCCCAAAGATTATGGGGGGATCTAGTGACTGACAGCATACTCCCCAGCACCACTGGAAGCAGAGATATATCTCCACAAAGAGCTCAAAAGTCAAGTAAATGACTGGGGAAATGAGCAAAAAATGGAAAAAGAATCAGGCTATAGAATCTTATTTTGGTGACAAGGAACACCAAAGCATGTAAACAAAAGAAAACAAAGTCAAAGCTCCTCCACTCAAAGCCTCCAAGAAAAATATGAGTTTCTCTCAGGCCATAGAAGAGTTCAAAAAGGATTTTGAAAATCAAGTAAGAGAAGTACAGCAAAAATTGGGAAGAGAAATGTGAGTGGTGCAAAAAAATCATAAAATACGAGTCAACTGCTTGCTAAAGGAGACTCAAAAAATGCTGAAGAAAATAACATTTTAAAAAATAGACTAACCAGGGGAGAAGCCAAGATGGCGGAGTAGAAAGATTCACATATGCTAGCTCTGAACCCACAGTCCATGGATTTCCTGTAAAAAGAACTCCCAACAAATTCTGGAGCAGTGGAAGCCGCCCAGCAATGGAGTGAAAGAGATTTCCGCTCCAGAGAGCCCTGAAAAATTGATCCCAAAAGTCTGTCGTGCATCAGATGGGAGTGGAACTCAGCCCTTCCCTGGCTGCGTGGTATTGAGAGGAGCAGATTCGAGCAGACATCAGGGACAGAATCTCCAGCGGCTGCGAAGGTCCCTCCACCCACAGGCACACAGGTCAGTGAGAGAGACTTCTGGGCTGGCTGAGACGGGAGCAGGGTGTCTCCATAACTCAGGCCCCCTCGGGAGGCAGCAGAAGAGGCAGCAGTAGCCAGAGGCTCCCAGAACAGGCAGGTCCATTACTGAAGGTCTCCGCATAAACCACCTGAGGGAACTGAGCCTGGGAGGTGGCCTTGCCTGCACCTGAGCACCAGAACTTAAGCTCACATTGAATAGCAGCCAGGACCACTGCTGAAAGCCCTGAGGTTGGAGAGCAGCATTTGAATCCCAGACCCCAAGCACTAGCTGGGCAGATCTGAGCGGTAGTAGAGAGGAATCTCAGAAGTCAAGTAACTGCCTGAGAAAATGCCCAGAAGAGGGAAAAAAAAATAAGACCATAGAAGGTTACTTTTGGTGACCAGATGTTTCCTCCCTTCCTTTATGATGAGGAAGAACAATGCTTACCATCAGGGAAAGACATAAGAATCAAGGCCTCTGTATCCCAAACATCTGAAATAGATATCCAGTGGGCTCAGGACATGGAAGAGCTCAAAAAGAATTTTGAAAATCAAGTTAGACAGGTGGAGGAAAAACTGGGAGGAGAAATGAGAGAGATGCAAGAAAAGCCTGATAAATGAGTCAATACCTTGATAAAGGAGACCCAAAAAATTGCTGAAGAAGATAACACCTTGAAAAATAGGCTAACTCAATTGGCAAAAGAGTTTCAAAAAGCCAATGAGGAGAAGAATGATTTCAAAACCAGAATTAGCCAAGTGGAAAAAGAGGTGCAAAAGCTCACTGAAGAAAATAGTTCTCTCAAAATTAGAATGGAACAGATGGAGGCCAATGACTTTCTGAGAAAC
>CM053775.1:44345603-44370431 GCA_028658325.1 Potorous gilbertii
ATGGTCTGTCTATATGAACATGTCTCCTTTTATACAAAATAAGCTCCTTGGGAACAGAGACTTATCCCACTTCTATCTTTGTATCTTCGGGGCCTAGCACAGAGCACCTTGCAGACCTTTTATAACCTTCTCTTAGAGGCATGATGACTGACTAACTGAAACAAGAGAGAGAGAGGATGGCATCTAGGATGCAAACATTCTTTCCACTGTCCCCTGGCGCTACTCGCTGCATCCCAGATTTGCTCCCCAGAGCTATATCCCAGTGAGATATATGCATGGTACCGTGAATCTAGATGGCTCACTGCAAGAGGCAAGAGTTCTCTTAACTGTTTATAGAATTGTGTTTCAGCCGTCTTTATATTCTGTCAGGGTAAATAAAGACTGTCCTATATGTATTTGATGATTTCTCAGTCTCAGTGCTTGTCAGTGAGCTGAAGACGTTTTTAAAAAGAGGCATGAACCACTTTCTGATGTTCCTGGAAAAAAACTAAGGTGAATAAAAAGGCCAAAGATTTCCCCCCATTATGTTCAGGTCAATAGTGGTGTCAGTTATATTTCTTTCCTTCTTTCTTCCTTCCTCTCTCCCTTTTCTTCCTTTTTCTGAACTTAACTAACATCCAAGGAAATGATATTTTCCACAGAGAGAAGAGGAGGCCACAGGGACTGTCTTGAATCAAGGATATCAAGGATAGATGGCTTTTCTTAAATTAACTCAGCACTGTTTCCTGAACTGCCCTCTTTGGCTGGGCTTCCATAGTTCTCTGTGGTTTTACAATACTTCAGTGCCCCCTCTCTTTCCTTTTGTTTTCTCCCAATTTTGGTAATAATATTGCTAACCTCTTATCCCCACTCCCAAAACATTTTTGAAAAAAAGAGAAAAATATTGGATCTTTAAAACTCCAGAGGGGAAAAACTCTTGCCCAATCACGACACAGAGGAAATTATGAGACAAAATAGATGAATTTAACTGTATATAACTAAAAGCATTTCCAAAGCTAAAAACAATGCAAATGGAAAGATATAGAACCAGAATATATGTGTTACCAGTTTAACAGTTCTGACAAAGTTCTGACATCAAAAAATCTATAAGGAAGTGATACAAATGTATAAGCAATGGTCAAAAGATGTGAAGAAGCAGATCTGAAAGAGATACATATTTTTATTTATTAACCACTGCAGGGTCCATAGCTAAGCAAGCTTTCTGAAATGCCTGGAGGGGACCCCAATGAACACCCCCAGGGAGGTGGAAATTACTTGCAACTCCATCGTAAGATATCAAGTTATCTATTTCAAACTCCTCACTTAACTATTTGGGAGAAGCCCCCTAGAGTCTCTTGCATACTTAGTCTGTGACATAAGGACTAGGTCAGATAAGTTAAATGTCATGTTTCAGTCCCAACTCATGACAGTGTTTACAAGGCCTAGAGCAATAAGGTTCTGGTCACAGAAGAGGGAAGAGAGGGAGTAGCCGTATGGATGAATTCTCAAATCCTTGAAATAAAACATGATCATTAACCTAAACGGATGAAGCCATGTCAGCAACCATCTTCTCCTACTCCACTCTGCATTCGTGATAGAATGCTATCAAGTCCAGCTTATCTTCCTCTGGATGAAAAGGTCAAAATATAGGCACTGCAGAGATACAAGATAGCAAAAATATGGTTGAGGGGGGCCTTCAACGAAGAGTTTAGCCTCTGGAAGCATAGAACTAGAGTGAAAAGGGGCCTTGGAAACCACCTAGTCCAAGCCAACCCATTTTATAGATGGAGAAGGTGAAGGATCTTTCTGCAGTCTCACACATACACATACACACACACACATGCACACACACACAGCAGAGCTAGGACTTGAACTCTTGCCCTCTAACTCCCAGTTCGATTCTCTTTCCACTTTGGGCAATAGGATTGGCTAGCCTTGTGGAACAAAGTCACTTGGGAGCTGCACTGGCATATTCCAGGAGTAGCATGGCTTCCAGCACTGGCTGGCCTACAGCGGGCAGGCCAAGGCCTCCAGACTATCTACAGATTGTGCTCTTGGAGCATCTACACTTTTGTTTCTGACATAAAATGGTGGGTGTTTTATATTCAGTTCACTGATGTCTCATCAAAAACAATAACTAAGTGCCAATCCATTTTCACAAAGTTTTATCTACAGTGAGAAGTGGAACAATGAGCTCAGTGACCTAGCGTATGAAAAGTCAGCTTCAGATCAAGGAAACTCAAATTCTAGGCTCGTGGAGGCAGCTAAATATAGCTGAAGCCAGGACAATCTGAGTTCAAACCCTGCTTCAGACATTTCCTAAAGGCATAAACTCTACAACCACCATTAAAGAAGGAGCCCAGGTCAGAACATGTCCTCAGTTTCTCACTTGGATGTTCTGCTTTGGGATTTGACTTTTCCATCATGCTCCCATATCAGGACCTTCCCCAGGGCCTCTCCAACCCAAATCCACACTTTTCAGCTTTTGTGTGGTAGGAATAACCCCATTCGACTGAGCTCTTTGTAGGAAGGGACTGTCTTTGGCCTCTTTTTGTACCTTCCAGTGCTTAGCACAGTTCCTCACTTTTTATTAAGCATAGAGGTGCCGACTGACTATGGAATGGTGTGGTGTGATTCTGGACAAGTCACTCAGATTCCTTATCGGTAAAATAGTGATAGTAAGGATACTACCTACCTGGTAGGGTGTCATGACGATGAAATAAGATAATATATGCATAATGTTTGGCAGCAAGCCTTCAAGTATGACATAAACAATAGCTATTATCATACACAGATTGAGTTCTCAGTATTCTAGGCAGCTCTCTGAGGGTTGGCTGAAGGAGTTTACATCCTGGAAGTTTCCTATTTCATTGCAATCTGCCCTCCTCAACCCCCCAAAAGTGCTTCTTTTCCTACAGCTCTTCTAGCTGACAAGGGGCTTCCTTCACAAAAGCCCGAAGAGGCAGGAAATGTAAATCTTATTACCCTCAGTTTTCAGGGGAAGAAACTGGGAGTCTGAGAGGTCAAAGCACCTGTCCCACAGTCACACAGCCTGAATCAGAACTCAAGTCACTGCTTCAAAAGTTAGTTAGTCACAAGTGTTCCTCAAGTATTTATTGTGGGCCAGACATTGTGCTAAGTGCTCAGGATACACAAAGGATAAAAGATCCCTGCTTTCAAGGGCTGTGTACATCCTAATAATGAAGGAGATAACACATAAGTCAACAGATCTTGATGGAAGGAAATCTGGAAGGACAAGGCAATCAATGTCTCCTGTAGAACAGGGCCCTTGAGCTGAATCTTGAGGAAAACCAGGGAAGGGAAATTGAGGCAAGGGAGCAGAGCATTCCAGACATGGGGGAAAGCCAATGAAAAGGCTCAGAGATGCGATGCCTTATTCACAGAAGGCCAATGGTGCTGGCTGGTAGAAGGCATGTAAAAGAGTCAGAGTAAGAAGGCTGGAAAGGAGAGGACCAAGTTAAGAAGAGTTTTAAAAGTCATTTGTATTTGATCCTGGAGGTAAATAGGGAGCCAATGGAGCTCACTGAGCAGGAGACCAAAATGATCAGACAAACAATTTAGAAAAATCCTCTTGGCAGCTGAAGCAAGATGGACTGGAATAGGGAGAGATTTGGGGCAGGGATAACAAATAGTTAGAAAGTTACTGAAATAGTCCAGAGGATAGGTGATTAAGACTTGAATTAGGGCAGTGGCTGGGTGGGTGAAGAGAATGGAACATGACAAGATTTGCCAATGGACTGGATCTGTAAGATGAGTGAGAGATAGGAGTCCAAAAGAACACCAAGGCTCTGCACCGGGGAGACTGGATGATGGTACCCTCCACAATAATAGAGAGGTTTGGAAGGGGGAGGGATTTTGGGGAAAAGACAATGAATTCTGTTTGGGTCGTATTGAGATGCCTGTTGGATGGACATCCAGTCTGGGATGTCCAAGAAGCAGTTAGAGGAATGTGGACAGAGCTCAGTGGAGATCCTAGGGCTGGACACATACATCTGGGAGGCATCTACATGGAATTAAGCATTGAAAGCAAGAGAGTTAATGAGATCACTGAGCTCCGTAGCAGAGGGTAAGAAGAAGAAAGATCAGGACAGTGTCCAGGGGGCCCATATGCAGTTCATGTCAATGGCCTAGACCAAGAGCTAGCAAATTTTGAGAATTTCTGCCTACCACAGATCCCAAGAATGGATTACAGACAGGCCATAGACAGGCCTATTCTTGTGGTTGTGGAACAGGAGAAAAGTTGCTCCCCTTAAGCAGAAGCTTTGCCCCTTACATGAGAGTTCACTGCGGGGATGAGAGGAGTCAAGGCCATAGCTAGTGACAGCACCTGAGAGAGAGAGAGAGAACCCAGGAGGATGTTGGCTCTCAGTCTGACCCAGAGCGTCAGATCCTAGGACCCAACTAGGACTAAAATCTTCAAAGATGAGTCCCAAATCTCTTCATAGAAGAGTATCCTCCCTAATACTTAATCCTAAGCATCAAACCCTGACCCTCCATGCCTGCCATTTTTCCTTTGGAAAGCTAAAAAGGAAAGCATGTGGCTATTGGCATGAGGACACTGCAACTCAATTATATTTTTACAGGAAGAAAGAAAAAAGTGTTTATAGTACCAGAATTTAGGAAAGTTCTATTTTGTCCTCAGTCAATAAGCATTTATGAAGTACCTACTATGTGTAAGGCACTGGGAGAAGATAGAAAGATAAATAAGATATGGCCCTTCCTTTTAGAAGGTTAAAATATCACAGGGGACACAAGATGCATATAAATAACAAGAAAACAGAACAGAACATGAAATATGCATGAGGTACAAAAAGATCTGGAAGATTTCATGACTCCTACCAACAACAAAGAAGATTTCATGGAAGTGGCAGCATTTGAGATAGGTCTTGAAGGATAGGTGAAAAGTCAACAGAGAATGGGGGAGGAAGGGTATTCCTGATGCCGGAAGCAATATGAACAAAGCAGTTTGGAAGAGTGGACTACATTAGGCCAATAAACATGAAAATCTATAAGATGAGACAAAGACGGAAGTATATTACAGAATGCCAGGGTGTCAGAGGCAGAAGAGGCCTCAAAGACATACAGGCTGATCCATATCTAAGAGGAGGATCATATCTAAATGAGAATTCCTTCTACAGCTTAGCTGACAGGGATCATCCTCCAGCCTTTGCTATCTCCAGGAGCCAGCCACCCCATTTTGGGATGACTCTGATAGTAAGGAGGTTCTCCCTCGTGGCATGTCAGTCTAAACTTAGCATGCTACTTACTGGAATGTTCATGAAAGACATCCACAAGTCACAATCATGTTTCTCCCTGCCACTTTTGAGTAATGAATCCCAGGCAGATAATGTGGGAGCAGTGAAAAAGAAGGTCTAGAGCAAGAGCCCCCTTAGTTAATGGTGGTGGTAGGACTTCTTGGAACGACTCAGTTTTCCTCCCTTGAAAGGGGTACCCTTCTTTCTACTTCCTTCTGGTTAATCACAAGCTTAACTGTTATACTTCGGAAAATATGCTGTATGCAGTAACAATTATGGGACCAGAGTTTACACAGTATTGCAACAGGTTTAAGAAAAAACTAGGGATCAGCAAAACCTTGAAGAGGTCACTCTGTAATTCTCAGGGCAAAAGCTGGCAGAACACAGTCTACTCAATGTCCCTACACAGTTACACCTCCTCCCTTCCCACAGGAAGAATTTTTGGTCCTAGAAAAAGATACAAGGATCGTGTATAATGCTCTTCCTTATGATTGTCTAACTTGTGATTGCAAAGAAGAAACGTATTTGCAAAACCAAATTGGAACAGGAAGAAATATGATAGAACCAAGCACATTCCTAAGACACCCCCATCACAGGAAAGAAGGGGAGTGATTAGCATTATCAATATCTTCCACGGCTTTTAAAAAGGCTCAACTCCAACCAAGAGACAAGTTTGGGACTTGCTCCCTCTCTTGCTATCTCTGGCTTGCAGTTTGGGAGCTAGCTCGTCTTCTCTCTCCCTAGACATCTTGCAGGTGCATTCCGCTGGAGGGAACCAATGGTCTCAGAGCCCATCTCCAAAGATGCCCTAGCTTTAAGAAGGAATCAGGAACTCTCGGTGCGGCCCGGACTCTGGAAAAGGTATGTGTCTTCCTCTAGCCTAGCTTTGCAGAAGTGCTTACTTAGCAAGCTCAGGTGTGACTTCGGTCTCCAATTCAAGCCAAAGGATACATGTGTCTGTTCAGCAAATCTGTTCTGTCTGTGATGTGTCTGTTACGATGGGAAATGCTTTCTGATATAATTTCTTCATGATTAACTACTTTCTATTTTGATGAATAATGGTTTACTTTTCTTTTTCAGCTAAAATGGGTATTTTAATTCCACATGTTGAATATAGTGATGCTACCTTTTTGAGGAAAGACCTATAAGAATGTGAGATTAGGACTTTTAGTCAGGACAAAATGGTCCCAACTTTTCATTACATGGATAAAAGGAACCCAAGGCCAGGTTAAGCTTCTTTCTCCCAATTCTTATGGGAAATTATAGCACAGAATTTTGAAAGAAAGAAGCACCACATACACTGTGGAATTTGGATTTCATGTAGCAGGCAATAAGCAGCCATTGAAAGTCAGTGAACAGTGATGAATATCATTGAAGGCATGTGTAAAGAACATCGAGATGTTCCTAGCCAGCAGGGAGGCTGGGCTAGAAAGGGGAAGAGAGTGGAAGCAGGAACATCTATTGGGAGGTTATTGCAATAAAATGGGTAAGAGGTAAGAAGGGCCTGAACTAGGTTGGTAGCAGAAGAAAGGATGGAAAGGTGAGGGTTTGGGAGCTATTGGAATCCTAACCAAGGGACAGCTTCTGTGAAAAGTTGGGGCTGCAATTCGGTCCAGGTCATTGTGCTGTGAATGAACAGATCAAGGAGGAGAGAGATCAGAAGATGACCAGAAAAAGAAAGAATGAAAAGAATTTTTTTTTCCTTTTGGTATTTCTTCATAAGACTTTGGGGAACTTCCATAATAACTCCTGCATATCTGCAGAAGCCAATTGGGAGAAGGACACAAGTACCAGGCTGGAGGAGTGAACTAGATGACCCAGGAGGGTACTTCCTACTCCAATGCTAGGCCCTCGTTTATCCAATATTTCACAGGCCATACTGTCTGGGATCATAAATTTCTAACTGAAAAGTTTTTCAAGGTCATATATTCCAAAGTCTGCATTTCAGATACAAGGTACTAAGGCCCTCATGGGGATTAAGGGGCTTCCCAAATTAACATAACTCCTAATTAGTGGCTGAGACAGAATTTATATTCAGGACCTCTTGACTCCAAATCCAGAACTCTTTCAATGGTTCCAAGTTGGGAGGTCAATGCCTCTCCTTCGCTACTAGGCTAGAAGGGACAGCCACTTTGTTCTGCCACCTGGCAAGGTGTTTGGATGTAGAGAGTGGCAACAGAGTCATGGCCCTGAGCCTCTGTGGTAGCTCAGTAACTTGGGGACCAACTACAGAAATAAATGGAGAGAAGTAAGAACTCATACTCTACCAAGTGAGAGTGACTTCAACAAGTGTTCCATTTGACCCACATCTTGGGATTGAGACCTCTCAATCATGCTGTCTAGCTAAACAGGAAATGCTATTGGCCACCTCCTAGCCAACTAGACTCCAATTCTAAATTCCTTACTGCTAAACTGGCCTGGGGTCATTGAAAAATGAGAGCTAAAGTGGAAGTGGGGCTTGAGTGAGGGGATGTTGATTAATGAACAACTGGGCTAGAACCTATCGCATAGAAAGGCAGTGAAGTAGGATTTGGGTCTAGAAGAGTAGAGCCTAGAACTTTGCTTCTAGTCTCAGCTCCATCACTTGTAAGTTCAATGACTTCAGGGCTCCCTTCTCTGGGCTTCAGTTTCCTTATCTATAAAATGAGAAGGTAGTGCTGGATGGTCTTCAAAACTTGTCACCTCCGAAATTATGTGATTCTATTCTGAAAGTATCATAGGGCCTCACTTCCCACTGGGGTATGGAAGGGAAGGGGGAGGAGTTGTTCAACTTCTGACTTATTTCTCAGGCATCTGGCACCAAGGAGACCTGAGCTTGAGGTTAGGATATGCCACCAATCCACTGGTGTCCTTCACTAGCTATGTCCCCATCACTACCTCCAACCTGACCCTCCCCCACAAACCCCATTTAGAGAATGTGTTGGGGAAAGAAATGAGATCCAAAGTTCCTTTCATTTTGAAATCTCTGCTTTCATGTCATCCTGAGAAGCTGTGTTCCCTGTTCTTTAATCTTCCTTTCTACCTGCCTGTTTGGGTGTCCAGTCAGTTCTTGAGTACCTAGTTTTCTCCTGCTCACTACCTTGGAGAGATCACACACTGCCATTTCTTTAGCCATCTAATTCCTCTGAAGAGGCCTACAACTGGAGGCAGTAGGGTGGGGTGCGTCTAAAAGGGGTGGGGTTGGAGTCTGAGAACCTGCATTTAAATTTTGACTTTGCCCCTAGCTGCCAGTGTGAGTTCCTTGGCAAACTGCTTAAGCCTCTTTGTGTCTCAGTTTCCTCAACTATAAACTGAAAAGAGACCATTAGTTGATGTTTAAAGTCCATTCTAGCTCTAGATCTACAAATTCATGACCTTAAGCTCTAACGTCTTATCCAAGCTTTAGTTGCATATTTACTGATACATTCCTTTGTCCCGTCATCTCAATAGGTCTAAAACCCAATTTATCAAACTCTCTATCCACATCCCTAAGAGATCTGTCCAAATTTTCTCATTTTTGTAAATAGTACCATCAGTCTTTCAGTGCCCTACGAGTAAAATCTCAGTAGCATCCTTTGTAGCCCACCACTCACCAGTTCCCACTGAGAACAAATGCTCTGCATATTCTCTGAGTTGGCCCTTTCTCTCTATTCACACTGTTATAGTTCTGGTCTATTGGAACCCTAATTCTAACCCTCAAATCAAAATCTGTACAAGGGCCTCCCCCCAAACCCCTTCCACAGCCTCCTAAACTTGGCTACACTTTGAATTCATCCTGTGCCACAATTTCATATGAAATGACCTAAAGCACTGATTTTAGGTTGTCACCACTGACCTAAAATTAACATTACCTCCTACCTGCCTATCATAGGCATCAGTGACCTAGACGTGGGTCTTCTGTGGCCTCAAAATTGACTAGCAAATTCAATTAGACCCAAGGAAAATTTAGGAAATAAAGTCTTTTGTTAGTGCAAACTAAGCTGTAAAACATTCATATTAACTGAGGAATTTACACTTCAAAAGAGTTCAGGATCTTTCAAGAATCCCTGGGATATGGCAGAACTTTTGCCTCCAATACGCTGCCCTCCTGGGCATTTCCTGCACACCCCAGGTTCATTGTTTACCTCCATGCCGGCTTTCTTTCTTCTTCTGTGTCACCCTTTCTAGAATGTCCTCCCCATGGTCTATCTGAAATCTCACTTTGAGATCCAGCTTGGAGTCCTATGTCTTTTCTGAACTGTTCTTCCTTTCACTAGTGTGGGCTTAGTTAGCACAATGCCTGGCACTTGGTAAGTCCTATGTAAATGCCAGTTACCAGCATCAGTATTATCGCTCATCATTATTATTATTGGTATATCCCCCTTGGCTTTTAACCTTTTGCCCTATAGGGAGCTTCTATGTTGCACAGTACACAACACAAATAATGGAGCTCTCAAAGGGTCTATGGTTGGATATCCCAGTGACATCTTAGTTCCCTCCTTTAGCCTATACATTCCTTGACCCATTCCTACCTTTTTTGCAATTCTTGTTCCGAATCTGGCAGAACAGGCTATTTTCAAGGGACAGATTGGGAAACTAGGTAAAGAGGGCCGACTGTCAGTGTCAGATTTGGAAGAGATCGAATGAAGGGGAAGAAGAAACTTCTTTCCAGGTCCCCAGTTAGCCGAACCCTCCAGATGGAGGAAGCTACTTGTAGAGAGGCTAGGCTCTGGCAGAGTAGAGAGTAACTAGAGAATGAGGCAGCTTATCTGAACAAAAATTGTTCCCACTAAGCTCTGGCTACAGGCCATCCTTGAGCAGAGCAAGGCACCTTCTTTCGGAGGCACCCGATTTTAGCAGATTAAGGTTGATTAAGCATTCCGGTTTGAAGGTGGGGCCTGCTCCGCAGAAACTTCGAGGGTGATCATCTTTCCCACTTTTCCCAGCAGCCAATGTTCCCTCTCTGATCTCTCTGCCCACCCCATTCACACTGGGCCGTGCCTGGGTCTGCCCTAGGTCCCTTCATCTGGGAAATGATGGGGTTCAATTCGATGACCTCTGAAAAGTCCACCCCAGCGTTCGGGCTCACATCCTGGGTCCAGGATGCCAGGGTGCCCTATCCCCCCTATCCCCTCCCTCCCCTGCTCGCTCTGCCACCCCCCCCCCCCTTTGCTTAGCTGGCACAGAAGGAGCCTCTTCAGGGGCGGGGGAGGGGCAGACGCCCCCCTCCCATTCCCTGAGCCCCCTCAGGCCACCCTCCCAGCCCCGCCCTGTCCCTCGCCCACCCTGTCTGCAGTCTGCACCCACCTGCGCGGGGCGGCGACGGGCGGCCCCAGAGCACCAGAGGGAGGTGGAGGGGCTCGCGGGCCCAGACTTGGGCCCCGCCCCCACCAAGCTCTTTCCGGCCACGACGTCTACGTTGCCCTTCCCGCGAGGGAGAGAGGCGGGAACAGGGACCGAGGGGGCCCGCAGGAGGGGAGCCGGCCGCTATGTGGGGCGGGCCGGGCGCGGGCAGCGCCGCGACCCCTCCCCCTTCCCCTTCCCGCCGTGCCGCGCTGGCACTAGGGAATGGCAGCTGTGCGCGCGCCGCACGGGGCCGGGGGGAAAGATAGCCGGGAGGGGAGGGGGCGCACAACTGCAGGGACCTGCGAGCCTCGTTCTGACCCCGGAGTCAATTTCCCTAAGGGGTTGCTGTCCATAGTTTTTAATGATTCTCCACCAATAGTTTTGGTTTGCTTTTTGAAAATAATAATAATTAATAGTAATTAACGCGTAAAGGTTTGCAAAGCACTTTCTACTTGGTAACTCCCAATTCCCATTTTACAGATGAGGAAACTGAGGCTGAGGGACAAGATCACAAAACTAGGAAGACCTCAGGTCGACTTAAGGCACTCGGCTCAGATGAGGGTACATTCATTCCCACTCCTATCTGCTAAAGAAATCGGTGTAGATATTTCTACAATATTTCCAGTCCTCTCCATCTCCTCACTCTGGTTACTAGTGGAATGCTTGTAAACATGTCGAACACATATTTTCTTTGGGCCGTTATTTCTAGCGGGTGGAATTAGAGAGCAAGAGTTGCAAGGGACTTGGGAGATCATATACCCCGGAATCCCTCAATTTAAAGGGAAGAAAAAAGCACTGAGAAATCTGTGACTTGCCCAAGGTCACACAAATTATTAATAAGCAGTGCAGGTGGAATTTGAGTGCTCTCCTGCTCTCCTGGGCACCTTCCTTCGTGTTTCCCTTTGTGTGTGTCTTCAGATGCAAGATCCAGTCACTCCTATCCCTTCCCTTATGCGCTAGGATCCTAGATCTGCGAGCTGGCAGGGACTTAGAGCCCAGGGAGAGGAAGTCACTTGCCTATAGTTACATAAGTAGTAAGGGAGAGAGCTAAGGATTTAAAGCAAGGTCTTCTTATGAGAGAGCCAGGGATCCTGGCATTGTCCTATGCTGACTCCCCTGTTCCTCCTTCCAGGGGTGGGGAATATTCTGCCTGGAAGCCACATGTGGCCCTCTAGGTCCTCAAGTGTAGCCCTTTGACTGAATCCAAACTTCCCAGAATTCCCTTAATGAAAGGATTTCTTCTGTAAAACTTGGACTCAGTCAGAAGGCTGTCCCCAAGGACCTAGAAGGCCTCCCGGCTGAAGGTTTCTCACCCCTGTGGACCTTCACCCTTGCGGTAGGAACTATTATCATTACACTCAGTGACCTTGCATCTTTATGTTTACATCTCTCTTACTACTGATTTTTACCTTTGCTCTAATTTTAATGATCTTACTCCACGGAGCACAGAGTGGATGCTACATCAGGAAACAAGTCTTTTTCTTTGTTGGGGGACACAGTCTACTGCTCTTTTTGCAATGATGTTCCTTCCCAGTGTATTACAACAGTCTTCCAAAAATAAAAAAAAAGTCCTCTTTAACTTCTTTTGATCCTTTATCATCGTTTCCAACAATTTTCAGCATTGTCTTTACCTATGCTCCTTGGAAGTCTGCTTACTTCTACTTACCCTTAGTACTTCACGATGACATGACCAAATCTCTCATGAAATAATATTGCTTGATGCTTTAAATAAAACCAACTTTACCAATTCCTTTGTTTCCCTCTTCGAGCAGAAGCTGTGAGCTGTATTTCCATCAAATGCAACTGATTTGTATGTTTTGGCATCATTTAGAGTGAAAATACCGCTAGGTATATGGTTTCTCCTTTTTTCCCCTTTCAACACCTGCTAAGGTAAGTAAATGCAAGGTAAACACAAAATAATTGGGAGAGGGGAAGAAGGAGCATCCCTTTGAGTCACATCAAAGTCCCATAAGCCAAAGCCTGAATTGCCCAATGGGATATATACTGGCATCATTTGACACCAAAATACATTGCCAGAACATATAATAGGTGACTAATACACACACACACAGACACACACACACACACACACACAAACACAAAGAGAGAGAGAGAGAGGAGAGACAGAGAGAGAGAGAGAGAGAGAGAGAGAGAGACAGAGAGAGAGAGAGAGAGAGAGAGAGAGAGAGAAATGGAAGATAGGCCCACTAAGAGTTCTGTGACATGGAACCTAGAGAGGAAAGACAACCCAAAAAGAGAAGGTGACTAATAGTTATGATGAGAAGGAATTGTACATCAAGCATGGATGACCACTAAAAGGGAAGGGTTACCAGTCATCATTCTGCAAATTTTGCTTACAACTAATCAACATCCAAAGACTCATCGATGTGTGACAGTCTACGTTTCTATGATGCACAACTGGGAACTTAGTCAATCTATCAGATATGGAAGTATCCTTTGACTCTCAACTGTCATCAGTGGGATGGACAGTGGAACATAGATTGATTGCAGGTGGATCTAACTTAGATCATAGAGTACATAAAAACACTCTAGTATCTCCAGAAGGACCTGTACCTCATCAAACATGGATGAACACGCAGAGGGAAGGGTTACGAGTCATCACTGTGCAGGTTTTGCTTTGAACTATTCAACAGCCAAGGTCTCATCTAGGTCTGATAGTCTATCTTTCAATGATGTAGAACTTGAGACATAGTCTATCAGATCTAGAAGTGTCCTTTGACTGTCAAATTCATGAGAAGAATGGACAATCAGATGTCATGGCTAAGAGATGCTATAGAAAGGAGAACATAGAGTTATAAAGCTGAAAAAAATGGTTGAACAAAGATTATACAGATGGGCATATGTGGAAAGAATATGCATACATTAAAAGCATGCAACATTAGAACAGAAACAGGTATTAACAGAAGGAATTGTGCATGATCAAACATGAATGAACTTTGAGAGGGATGCTTTGTAAGTCATAGTTCTTTTAAGTTTTGCCTTGAAATGATGAACATCCAAGATCCCATCAACGTGGACAGGCTGGATATTGTGGAGTACATGGATACAAACTGGTATCTTGAGAAGGAGCTGTGTATAATTGAACATAGATGATCCAAAGGGTTACAAGTCATCACTGTGCAGCTTTGCTTGGTACTAATCCATATTCAAAGTCCCATCTAGGTCTGATAGTCTAACTTTCTATGATGTACAACTAGAAAATTAGCCTATCAGATCTGGAAGTGTCTTTGAATTTCAACAACACCAGCAGCAGAAAACATACCATTTGTAGCCCAGGGGCCTTTCAACTTAGAACAAGTGATAAAGCACAATGGACCACTTCAGAATATTGAATGACAATGTGGGAAGTCCATAGAACAAAGAATTTAAGGCAGATTGATGCCTTGCAACAATAAAATAAAAAGGGAAAAAAGAGGAATTGAACTTAAACTGTGGAATGCAAAGGTGGAAAGTATCAGTTAAAGACTGAAAATCATTGCTGGGAGGAACATTAAAACTATGGAGGCATATAACTTGAAGTTAAGGGGTAGTATACAAATTTGTGTGTACTTGCAAAATATATACTGTCAAAATGAAAAGTAGCTAAGTATCATGGGTGAACATAGGAAGGGATAGTTTGCAATTCACCATGCTACAGGTTTGTCATTGAAATAATGAACATCCAAAGTGCTATCCAGGTCTGACGTTTTTCTACGATGCAAAACAGGAAGTATAGTCTATCAAACTTAGAACTCTCCTTTTGTTACCCAGACTCATCAGAGGATCCAAGAGGTTAAAGGACCCAAGAGCATGGAGTGGCATGCCTGCAAAGAGCCTTCAAACACAGAGATCCAAGGACCTTTCCATATTTGCCAGTCTATCTCTTTGTGATGTAAAAGTGAAAAGATAGTCTACCAGATGTAGAAGTATCCTTTGGCTATTAGCTGCCCTCACTCAAAGGGAAAATGGAATAGGACTGATCAAGACAGAAGGAAAGAGTCTTCAAACCCAGAAGATTTAATGTCAGAAGAAGAAGAGGTCTCACATAAGAAAAAGTTAGTACATCAGCAATCACCTTAAAATAGTTACTATCAGAGCAGAAAGTGCCTCTTAGAATTTGAAGGACAGTGTTGGAAGTCCACAGGACAGATACTACCAGTACACAGGGATGCCTTAAAAGACATAACACTGACTGACAGGATCAGGAATGACTTAAGATCACAAGTTGTACAGGGGGGAAGTGCCAATGGGATACAGAAGGACAGAGGTAGAAAGGACATTCAAATTGAGAATGCAGATTATTCAAGTTAGAAGACCTTCCAGAGATATGTAAAGCATATACATTTAGTGGACAAAATGTTATCATCAGGAGGAACTGTTCATCACTGACAATGAATGAACAAAGGATTTTACACTTCACCATGGACAGGTGTTGGTTTGAAAGGTTCAGCATCTAAGGCGTTTTCCATCTTTGCTATTCTATCCTTTTGTGATGAAAACCTTTTTGTGAAGAAAACTGTGATGCAGTTTAGCAAACGAGGAAGTGTCTTTTGGTATCAGCTCACCACAGTAGATTGAAAAATGGAATAGGACTGATCAAGGCTGAAGGACCCAAGATCATGGAGTGGTCTGCCTGCAAAGAGTCTTCAAAGACAGAACATGTAATAGCAGAGGAAGAACAGGTCTCACACACCAGAAAAAGTAAGCACATCAGCACCCATGTATATTTTTACCTTAATGTACTTACTATCAGAGTAGAAATGGCCTCCTTAGATTTCAGAAGGGCAGTGTTGGAAATCTATAGAACAGAGACTACCAGGACTGAGAGATGACTTCAAAGACGTAAAAGAGGGGCAGAGCTGGGAATGACTTTAGATCACAGATTGTACAAGGGGGAAGTGTGAATTGGACAAAGAAAGACAGAGGTACAAGGGACGTTCAAACTGAGAAGGCAGATTATCAAAGTTACACTGCACAACAGAGAGATGTAAAGCATATGCCTTTAGAATACTAACTGTTATGATGAGAATTAATCATGTATTACTCAACATGGATGACCATGGGCAGTGATTTTTTACAATTCCTGATTCTGCAGGTCTTACTTTAAACCTTTCAAGATCCAAGTGCCTTCCAGCACTGAAAGTCTGTCTTTTTTGGATATAAAACTGAAAAGACATTTTTTCAGATCTGGAAGTATCCTTTGGCTGTCAGCTGCAATCAGTAGAATGGAAAATGGAACAGGACTGATCAAGGAGGAAGACTAAGGGCATGGAGGGACTGGCCTGCAAAGAGTCATCAAACAAAGATGGGAATTAGGAATTAAAGAACAAGCCTCACACCACAAAAAGTAAGTTCCTCAGCCCATAGGGAACTTTTCACCCTAAGGTGGTTGTTATCAGAGCAGAAAGGGCCTTGTTAGATCTTGGAAGGATGTCATTGGAAGTCCATAGGACACAGAATGTCAAGTCTGAGAGATGCCTGGAAATATAACAGAGAGCACCAGGAATGACTATAGAATGCAGATTGGACAGGTGGGAAATGCCAAATGGATACAGAAAGAGGGAGGTGGAAGGGACGTTCAAACTGAGAAGGCAGATTAACAAAATTATAAGGCCCAACAGACAGATTTAGAGCATATACCTTTAGAATACCAACTGTTATTGTCAGAAGGAACTGGGTATCAGTAAACATGGATGACCACTCATAGGGATTATTTGCAATTCTCCATTCTGCAGGCCTTGCTTGCAATTCTTCAACTCAAGGGCTCCGTCCATCTCTGCTATTCTACCCTTTTTGTGATAGAAAACTGAAAAGGTAGTTTTTCCAAAGTGGAAGTATCCTTTGGCTGTTATCTCCCAACAGTGGAGTGGAAAATGGAGTAGGACTTATCAAGCTGGAAGGACCCAAGACCACGGAGTGACCGGCCTACAAAATGTCTTCAAACACAGAACATGCAATGAAAGAGGAAGAACACATCTCAGACCAGAAAAGGTAAGTACGTTAGTACCCATGGAGCTTTTCACCTTAAAGTAGTTACTGTCAGAGCACAAAGGGTCTCCTTAGATCTTTCAAAGACAATTTTGGAAATCCATAAAACAGAAACTACCAGTACTGAGAGATGCCTTCAAAGAAGTAACATAGATTAACAGGGCCAGGAATGACTTAAGATCACACATTATACACGTGGCAAGTGCCAATTTGACATACCAAGACAGAGGTAGAGGGAATACTCAAATTGAGATTTCAGATTATTCAAGTTATAAGGCCCTTTAGACTGATTTAAACCATATACCTTTAGAATAACAAATGTTTACATGAGAAAGAACTGTGCATCACTGAACATGTATGACCATGGGCAGTGATTGTTCACAGTTCACCCCTCTGCAGGCCTTGCTTGGAACTGTTCAAATTCCAAGGTACCTTCTATATCTGATATTCTATCTCTTTGCTCTCTAAAATTGAAAAGATAGTATATCAGATGTGGAAGTATCCTTTGGCTCTTAGATGCCCTCACTCAAAGGGAAAATGGAAGAGGACTGAGGAAGGCAGAAGGAAAGAGTCTTCAAACACAGAAGATGCAATGTCAGAGGAAGAAGACGTCTCATAAGAAAAAGTAAGTACATCAGCACCCACATTAAATAGTTACTATCAGAGAGGAAAGGGCCTCTTAGAACTTTGAGGACACTGTTAGAAGTCCATAGAACAGAGACTACCAGTACACAGGGATGCCTTAAAAGGCATTACACAGAGTGACAGAGTCAGGAATGACTTCAGAACACAAATTGTATAAGTGGGAAGTGCCAATGGAATACAGAAGGACAGAGGTAGAACGGACATTCAAATTGAAAATGCAGATTATTCAAGTTAGAAGACCTTTCAGAGAGATGTAAAGCACATACATTTAGTGCTCAAAATGTTATCATGAGGAGGAACTGTTCATCACTGACCATGAATGAGGAACGGACTTTACACTTCACCATGGACAGGTGTTGCTTTGAAAGGTTCAATATTCAAGGCCTTTTCCATATTTGCTATTCTAACTTTTTGTGATGTAAAACTTAAAAGGTAGTTTAGCAAATGTGGAAGTATCCTTTGGCTATCAGCTCACCACTGGAGACTGAAAAATGGAATAGGACTGATCAAGGCGGAAGGACTTAACATCTTGGAGTGGTCTGCCTGTAAAGAGTCTTCAAACACAGAACATGTAATGGCAGAGGAAGAACAGGTCTCACACCAGAAAAAGTAAGTACATCAGCACACATGGAGATTTTCACCCTAAGGTAGTTACTACAAGAGCAGAAATTGCCTCTTTAGATCTTAGAAGAACAGTGTTGAAAATCTATACAACAGATACTGCAAGGACTGTGAGATGCCTTCAATGATATAAGAGATTGACAGAGCCGGGAATGACTTTACATCACAGATTGTACAAGGGGGAAGTGTAAATTGGACATAGAAGGACAGAGGTAGAAGGGACGTTCAAACTGAGTAGGCAGATCATCAAATTTATCCTGCACAACAGAGAGATTTAAAGCCTATGCCTTTAGAACACTAACTGTTATGATGAGAATTAATTGTGCATTACTCAACATGGATAACTATGGTCAGTGATTTTCCAAAATTTCTGATTCTGCAGGTCTCATTTTAAACCATTCAGATCCAAGTGCCTTCCAGCACTGCTAGTCTGTCTTTTTTTTGATGCAAAACTGAAAAGACTATCTATCAGATCTGGAAGTATCCTTCGACTCTCAACTGTCATCAGCTGGATGGACAGTGGAACATAGATTGATTGGAGATGGCACTTCCTGGGATGATAGATTACATAAATCCAGTGTAATATCTTCAGAATGAACTGTACCTCATCAAACATGCATGCATCAAACACGAAGAGGAAAGGGTTATGAGTCATCATTGCGCAGGTTTTGTTTTGAACTATTCAGTAGCCAAGGGCTCCCCTAGGTCTGACAGTCTATCTTTCAATGATGTAGAATTTGGGACATAGTTTATCAGATCGAGAAATGTGCCTTGAGTGTCCACTGTCATCAGACAGATGGAGATTGGAAAATTGATTGGAGGTGGACCCCCCTGAGATCAGGGAATACATGAATGCACTCTAGTACCTTCAGAAGGACCTGTGCTTCAGTGAACATCGATGACCATTCAGAGGGAAGGTTTACCAGTCATCATTGCACAGTTTTTCCTTTGAACAAATTAATAGCCAGAGTCCCATCTAGGTCTGATAGTCTATCTTTCAATGATGTAGAACTTGGAATTTAGTCTATCAGATCTGGAAGTGTCCTTTGACAGTCAACTTTCATGAGGAGAATGGACAATCAGATGTCATGGCTAAGAGATGCTTTAGAAAGCAGAACATAGAGTTATAAAGCTGAAAAAAATGGTTGAACGATGATTATACAGACGGGCATACATGGAAAGAATATGCATACATTAAAAACATGTAATATTAGAACAGAAACAGGTGTTAAGAGAAGGAATTGTGCATGTTCAAAGATGAATGAACGTTGAGAGGGATGCGTTGTAAGTCATAGCTCTTTTAGGTTTTGCCTTGAATTGATAAACATCCAAGATCACATCAACGTGGACAGGCCTGATACCGCACAGTACATGGATACAAACTGGTATCTTGAGGAGGAGCTGTGTATCATTGAACACAGATGATGAAAAGGGTTACAAGTCATCACTGTTCAGCCTTGATTATACTAATCCATATCCAAAGTCCCATCTAGGTCTGATAGTCTAACTTTCTATGATGGACAACTTTGAAATTAGCCTATCAGATCTGGAAGTGTCTTTGAATTTCAACAACACCAGCAGCAGAGAACATACCATTTGTAGCCCAGGGGCCTTTCAACTTAGAACAAGTGATAAAGCAGAATGGACCCCTTCAGAGTATTGTATGACAATGTGGGATGTCCACAGAACGAAGAATTCAAGGCAGATTGATACGTTCCAACAATAAAATAAAGAGGGAATGACCAGGATGTGAAATGCAAAGGTGAAAAGTATCAGTTGAAGACCGAAAATCATTGCAGGGAGGAACACTAAAACTAGGGAGGCACATAACCTGAAGATATGGGGTAGTGTACTAATTTGTATGTACTTGTAAAATATATACTATCAAAATTAAAAGTTGCTGTGCATCATGGGTGAACAAAGGAAGGGATGTTTGCAATTCACCATTCTACAGGTTCGGCAGTGTACTAATGATCATCCAAAGTCCTATCCAGGTCTGACGTCTTTCTATGATGTAAAACAGGAAGTATAGTCTATCAAAATTAGAACTGTCCTTTTGTTACCCAGACTCATCAGAGGATCCAAGAGGTTAAAGGACCCAAGAGCATGGAGTGGCATGCCTGCAAAGAGTCTTCAAACACAGAGATCCAAGGACCTTTCCATATCTGCCAGTCTCACTGCTTGTGATGGAAAAGTGAAAGAAGAGTCTACCAGATGTGGAAGTATCCGTTGGATATTAGCTGCCCTCACTCAAAGGGAAAATGGAAGAGGAATAAACAAGGTGGAAGGACAGAGTATTAAAACACAGAAGATGTAATGTCAGAGGAAGAAGTGGTCTCACATAGGGAAAAAGTAAGTACATCAGCACCCACCATAAAACAGTTACTATCAGAGCAGAAAGGGCCTCTTCGAACTTTGATGGACGCTGTTGGAAATCCATAGAACAGAGACTAACAGTACAAAAGGATGCCTTAAAAGACATAACACTGAGTGACAGTATCAGGAATGACTTTAGAACACAAATCATACAGGTGGGAAGTGCCAATGGGATACAGAAGGACAGATGTAGAATGGACATTCAAGTTGAAAATGCAGATTATTCAAGTTAGAAGTCCTTTCAGAGAGATGTAAAGCATATTCATTTAGTACGCAACATGTTATAATGAGGAGGAACTGGTCACCACTGTCCATGGTTGAACAACAGTTTTTACACTTCACCATGGACAGGTGTTGCTTTTAAAGGTTCAATATCCAAGGCCTTTTCCATCTATGCTATTCTATCTTTTTGTGATCTAAAACTGAAAAGGTAGTTCAGCAAATGTGGAAGTGTCCTTTGGCTATCAGCTCAGCACAGTAGATTGAAAAATGGAACAGGACTGATCAAGGCTGAAGGACCCAAGATCATGGAGTGGTCTGCCTGCAAAGAGTCTTCAAAGACAGAACATGTAATAGCAGAGGAAGAACAGGTCTCACACCAGAAAAAGTAAGTACATCAACACCCATGGACATTTTCACCATAAGGTAGTTACTATCAGAATAGAAATGGCTTCTTTAGACCTTAGAAGAACAATGTAGCAAATCTATAGAACAGAGACTGCCAGGACTGAGAGATGCCTTCAAAGACACAAGAGAGTGACAGAGCCGGGAATGTCTTTAGATCACAGATCATACAAGGGGGAAGTGGAAATTGGACATAGAAAGAAAGAGGAACAAGGGACGTTCAAACAGTGTAGGCAGGTCATGAAAGTTATACTGCACAACAGAGAGATTTAAAGCATATGCCTTTAGAACACTAACTGCTATGATGAGAATTAATTGTGCATTACTCCACATGGATGACCATCGTCAGTGATTTTCCACAATTTCTGATTCTGCAGGTCTTACTTTAAACCATTCAAGGTCCCAGTGCTTTCCACTACTGCTAGTGTGTCTTTTCTTGATGTAAAACTGAATAGACAGTCTATCAGATTAGGAAGTATCCTTCTACTCTCAAATGTCATCAGTTGGATGGACAGTGGCAAATAGATTGATTGGAGCTGGGTCTACCTGAGGTGATAGAGTATATAAATCCACTCTAGTATCTTCAGAAGCAAGTCTATCTCATCAAATATGTATGACCACACAGAGGGAAGGGTTATGAGGCATCACTATACAGGTTGTGCTATGAATTATTCAATAGCCAAGGTCTCCTCTAGGTCTGATAGTCTATCTTTCAATGATGTAGAACATGGGACATAATCTATCAGATCTGGAAGTGTTCTTTGACTTTCAACTGTCATCAGTGAGATGGAGAGTGGAACATTGATTGGAGGTGGACTCACCTGAGATCAGGGAGTACAGGAATGCACTCTAGTATCTTCACAAGGAACTGTGCCTCACTGAACAAGGATAAGCACTCAGAGGAAGGCTTACCACTCATCACTGCGCTGGTTTTCCTTTGAACAAATTAATAGCCAAGGTCCCATCTAGGTCTGATAGCCTATCTTTCAAGGATTTAGGTCTTTGGACATAGTCTATCAGATCTGGAAGTGTCCTTTGACTTTCAACTTTCATGACAAGAATGGACAATCATATGTCCTGGCTAAGAGATGCTTTAGACAGCAGAACATAGCGATATAAAGCTGAAAAAAACGGTTGAACAAAGATTACACAGATGGGCATAAATGGAAAGAATATGCATACATTAAAAGCATGTAACATTAGAACAAAAACAGGTATTAAGGGAAAGAATTGTGCATGTTCAAACATGAATGAACTTTGAGAGGGATGCTCTGTAAGTCACAGCTCTATTACGATTTGCCTTGAATTGATCAACCTCCAAGATCCCTTCAACGTGGACAGGCCTGATATTGTGGAGTACATGGATACAAACTGGTATCTTGAAAAGGAGCTGTGAGTCATTGCACAGAGATGATCAAAAGGGTTACAAGTCATGACTGTGCAGCTTTGCTTTGTACTAATCCATATGCAAAGTCCCATCTAAGTCTGATAGTCTAACATTCTATGATGTACAACTAGAAAATTAGCCTATCAGATCTGGAAGTGTATTTGAATTTCAAAAACACCAGCAGAAGAGAACATACCATTTGTAGCCCAAGGGCCTTTCAACTTAGAACAAGTGATAAAGCAGAATGGACCATTTCAGAATATTGAATGACAATGTGGGAAGTCCATAGAACAAAGAATTTAAGGCAGATTGATGCTTTGCAACAATAAAATGAAGAGGGAAAGAACAGGAAGTATACTTAAACTGTGGAATGCAAAGGTGGAAATATGAGTTGAAGACCGAAATCATTGCTGGGACTAACATCAATTCTATGGAGGCGCATAACCTGAAGACAATGGGTAAGTATACTAATTTGTATGTACTTGTAAAATACATACTGTCAAAATTAAAAGTAGCTATGCATCATGGGTGAACAAAGGAAGGGATAGTTTGCACTTCACCAGGCTGAAGGTTTGGCATTGAACTAATGAACACCCAAGGTCCTATCCAGGTCTGACATCATTCTGTGATATAAGGCAGGAAGTGTAGTTTCCAAACTTAGAACTTTCCTTTTGTTACCCAGACTCATCAGCGGATCCAAGAGGTTAACGGACCCAAGATCATGGAGTGGCATACCTGAAAACAGTCTTCAAACACAGAGATCCAAGGACCTTTCCATATCTGCTAGTCTATCTCTTTGTGATGTAAAAGTGAAAAGATAGTCTACCAGATGTGGAAGTATCCTTTGGCTATTAGCTGCCCTCACTGAAAGGGAAAATGGAAGAAGACTAAGCAAGGTGGAAGGGAAGAGTCTTCAAACACAGAAGATGCAATGTCAGAGGAAGAGGAGGTCTCACATAGGAAAAAAGTAAGTACATCAGCACCCACCATAAAACAGTTACTATCACAGCAGAAAGGACCTCTTCGAACTTTGATGGACGCTGTTGGAAATCCATAGAACAGAGACTACCAGTACAGAGGGATGCCTTAAAAGACATAACACTGAGTGACAGGATCAGGAATTACTTTAGAACACAAATTATACAGGTGGAATGTGCCCATGGGATACAGCAGGAAAGAGGTAGAATGAACATTCAAATAGAGGATGCAGATTATTCAAGTTAGAAAACCTTTCAGAGATGTGTAAAGCATATACATTTCGTGCTCAAAATGTTATTCTGAGGAGGAACTGTTCATCACTGTCCATGATTGAACAACAGTTTTTACAGTTCAACATGGACAGGTGTTGCTTTGAAAGGTTCAACATCCAAGGCCTTTTCCAACTTTGCTGTTCTATCTCTTCTCTCTCTTTGTGATGAAAAACTGAAAAGGAAGTTTACCCAATGTGGAAGTATCCCTTGGCTATCAGCTCACCACCGGAGATTGAAAAATGGAATAGGACTGATCAAGGCTGAAGGACCCAAGATCATGGAGTGGTCTGCCTGCAAAGAGTCTTCAAACACAGAACATGTAATAGCAGAGGAAGAACAGGTCTCACACCAGAAAAAGTAAGTACATCAGCGCTCATGGAGATTGTCACCTTAATGTACTTTCTATCAGAGTAGAAATGGCCTCCTTAGATCTTAGAAGGACAGGTATGGTTAATCTATAGAACAGAGAATACCAGGATTGAGAGATGCCTTCACAGACATACGAGAGTGACAGTGCCGGGAATGACTTTATATCACAGATTGTACAAGGCAGAAGTGTGAATTGGACAAAGAAAGACAGAGGTACAAGGGACGTTCAAACTGAGAAGGCAGATTATCCAAGTTACACTGCACAACAGGGAAATTTAAAGCATATGCATTTAGAATACTAACTGTTATGATGAGAAATAATCGTGTATTACTCAACATGCATGACCATGGGCAGTAATTTTTTACAACTCCTGATTCTGCAGGTCTTACTTTAAATCTTTGAAGATCCAAGTGCCTTCCAGCACTGCTAGTCTGTCTTTTTTGGATGTAAAACTGAAAAGACAGTCTTTCAGATATGGAAGTATCCTTCGCCTATCAGCTGCAATCTGTTGAAGGGAAAATGGAACAGGACTGATCAAGGAGGAAAGACAAAGAGCATGGAGTGACTGTCCTGCAAAGAGTCATCAAACAAAGATGGGAATAGGAATAAAAAAACAGGCCTCACACCACAAAAGGTAAGTACCTCAGCCCATAGGGAGCTTTTCACCCTAAGGTGGTTGTTATCAGAGCAGAAAGGGCCCTGTTAGATCTTGGAAGGATATCATTGGAAGTCCATAGGACACAGAATGTCAAGTCTGAGAGATGCCTGGAAATATAACAGAGAGCACCAGGAATGACTTTAGAATGCAGATTGGACAGGTGGGAAATGCCAAATGGATATAGAAAGAGGGAGGTGGAAGGGACGTTCAAACTGAGAAGGCAGATTATCAAAATTATAAGGCCCAACAGACAGATTTAAAGCATATACCTTTAGAACACCAACTGTTATTGTCAGAAGGAACTGGGTATCAGTAAACATGGATGACCACTCATAGGGATTATTTGCAAT
>CM053775.1:44370931-44390170 GCA_028658325.1 Potorous gilbertii
TCCTTAGGTGCTGTCTTAGGTCCTTTGCCCTGGAGGGGAGAATCCTTGCTTTTTTCCTGGCCTGACCTGCCCTTCCTTGTCTTGTCAAAGGAGGGGGATAATACAGATCTGCTCCACAGGTTGGTTGGGAGAATACAACTTGGTGGAAGCCTTTGCTACTCCATCCCTCAGCCCTGCTGGGATGCAGACTGGAGGGGGATGCTGAAGAGAGTCTCTCCCCCTGCTTACATTGAACACAGCCTCTGCTCACCAAGGGCATGAGCTGTCTATCACCTGGGGCTCAAGGCTGAGGCATCTCCCGACTTAGCAGGAGGGAGGGAAGGAAAAGTATCTAACCAACCTCCTCCCCAACAACCTGGTCTTCTCTCTTCCACTTTGTCATTCAGACTAAATGGTATGTGAAAAGGAATGTGGTAAGTGGACCCCTCCAGGACTCCCCAATAGGAGCGTGGGAAGTGGAGCAGAGGGAGTCATCAACTGTGGGTATGGAGAAGGTACCAAAAGGCTGATTAGGCATCCTAGACCCCCTCATAGCCCTGCCTTGGAAAATCCTGACAGACACTCACCCACCTCCCTCTATTCCTCCCTGCCCACCAACCCAACTCTGACAATGGGTGCCTTGGAGGAAATACCTATGGGGAGACTTTGGAGACTCCAGCCCAGGGGAATTGCTCCTTCCAGGGCACTGTTTGCTCACCAGGGTGGGGGTGCGAGGGTTGATCCCTGGAAGTCAAGAGGGCGCTGATGGCTGCTTGACATATCTGGTCCCTGTTGCCATGTCCGTCTCCCAAAGGGTGCCAAATGATGCTGCAGAGCAGTGGAGTTAAATGAGTGCTCCCAGTCAAGGAAAAAGAAGGAATGCAAGAGTTCAGAGGTGCAGGGGAACTACCTCAGGGAGACCTACACGGAGGAGGTGAAATGACTGAGATTTCTGGAGCTGCCCTTCAACTCTAGGCCTAGCCTGGGAGCTAGGACTCTTGGCTGAATGAGCAATCCAAGGCTGCTCTGTTGTCCTCAGGTTCCTTTTCTCTCCAATGAAGCCCAGGAATGGGGACACAAAGAGGGTTGCTGGTGCACTCTCAGGCCTGTTCTATTTCACAGTATGGGGCTGGCACACAGAAATAAGACAGGAAGCTGGACAGGGGCGCCAGCCTTTGCTGGATTATGCAGAGGGATGACTGCAGCATGAGGTCTGAGCCAGAGATGAGAGATTGGATGGTAAGTCGTCCTGGGGTGTAGAAGAGCACCACCAGGGATAGGGTGGGAACAGGGTGGGGGCCAATCTCTGAAGGGAGACATGGTGGAAGCCCTGCTGGCTTTGGGGCAGAGCAGCCTGCTTGGAGTCCAGCTCTGATGCCCAAAGTGCTGTTTAGGCACATCTCCTTCACCTCTGTCCTCTGTTTCCTCTTCTGGCAAATGACAGGGAGCAGAGACCTCATCCTCTGAGGCACTTTTAGAGACGTGTGATGACAAGACTGACCCCTAAGTTTCTTTCTGTGCCTTCATCTAGCCTCTTAGGAGCCTGGGAACATCTTTGTAGGAGGCCTGAGAAGAAGGAATCAGGGACCACCACAGGGCCTAGAAGAGGCAGAAGGACAGGGCAGGGAACTGGGAGTCAGTGAGGGTTTGAAGGAAAGGGAGAGTCAATGGTTGATGCTCCAGCTGTCCAGGTGGAGCAGGCTGGAAAGGCCACTCACTGGCCTTGGCAATGTGTGAGGTCCTGGTGACCCCTGGAGGAGGGCATAGAGGAGGGAGGGCTGACTGACAGAGGAACCAGGTGAAGAATGTGTAGAAGTTTTAATGACAAGGGCCTGGCTGTGGTTAAGATGCCATCCAGAGGGAACCAGCCTGCTTGGGCCTTTCCTCCTCCTGAGGGTTGTCAGCCTCGCTTGTGCAGAGGAATGGCTAGTGCTGCACTGAGAAACTCAGCTGTGCACTGCTATGTGACTTTGGTCCAGTGCCTTGCCCTCTCTTGGGTGCCTTAGGTTTGTCAGCACACAACTCTGGGGCTTGGCCAAACGATCTGGAGCGGACAGCTCTGGAGCTTACCAGTGCTCCTACTCACTCTCGACCTCATGGGAGGACATGTGGGAAGCTGGCATAAAGACATGGGCAGCTTTTTTTACCCTTCCTTGGATGTAGTTGGGCACAGTCATCCTCATGTGCCATGAAAGGTACCAGGCAGGAACCCCATTAGTTGCCCTGAAGGAGAAAGCAAGCTGAGGCTGAGCCTGAGATCCAGAAGATGGAGGGGTTCAGTGTTTGGAAGGAGAGCCCATGGATGTGGTGGTCAGGAGAGGCAGCTAAGCGTCAAAAAAGTTCCGACCAGGGCTTTGAATTGGGGGATGGCATGCAGGGGCTTCGGGCCAATGCTGGAAGAACCATCCTGGTTAAGGCGTGGTTCAGAGGGTGTGCTGGGTCAGGGAGGCTTTGTGCTAGATGGAGATAGCTAGCATTTTTATAAACGTGACTTAGCCTAGCACTGTACCCAATGCTTCACAAACAGGATGACATTGTAACAGCCACTCTGGGAGGGAGGTGCTGGTTTTTTTTACATATTCACAGATGGGCAAACTGAGTCAGTCAGGAGAGGGGTTTGGGACAAGTCTCTAACATCTGGGTCAGACCTCCTTGCCTGCCCTGCCTTGCTCCTCTCCCTTTAAGAGAAAGGAACTTCAGGGCCCCTGTTTCACTCCCCACATTGTGACCATCCACGTCACAGTGGGTGGTGTCATGGCAATATTCTGTAGTGCATGCTGCTCACAGGAAGACATCTCTGTCTCAGGATGTTGTTGCTGTACAGGGGTGCAAGGGATCATAGATGGTCAGGGAATGACCAGAGTCTCTTCCCTTTCACAACAGCCCCAGATCAAGCCAACATTTGGGAACCATGCTGAGACCTGGATGCATGCCTCTGCCCAACCACAAAGTGAGTGACCTTTCTCTCCTCCTGGCTGGGGAAAGGGCCTGGCTTCGCATGGTCTGGCTTCCCTGCCTCTGGACACTCAAGGCAGGGGTGAGGCTGACTCAAGCAAAGTCACAGCCTGGGGGAAACATATGGGTTGTTTCTTTGGGCTGTTTCTATCTCCCTCTCTAGGTGACCTGGCATTCTTGTGGGCATGACTCTCCCCGCTCAGTCTCTGTGGTCTTCCTGAGGGCTCAGCCTGGTGCAAATTGCAGCCCGCCCTGCCCCTCACCTGGGCAAGGCTAAGATGATCTCTCAGATCTTTGAGATCTCTTGTAGTGTCTTGGGACAGCTGAATGATAGGGCAGTGACAGAGAGACAAGCCAGGAGAGGAGAGCCAGCTGAGTGGATGGGCTCCAAGAGACAAGGTCTGTACCCATGCACTCTCCCCTTCCCCATGACTCCCTCTCCCTGCGTTAAAAATCATGGGTTAGAAATGTCCCCATCCTGCCGTGTTTGGCTGCTTTTCCTGCACCTGTCAGTGCCACGATGCTGATGTGTCCCTGGGAACTGCAAAGGTCCATGTTGCAGAACATGGGAGCGTTCAGTCCACATCACGCCACAACCAGTACTTGTGCTGTTGTGTTTCAGGTTGCCTGCTCCTCAGCTGATCAATGGGACTCACTGTGACATGATGAAACTCTGTGGTAAATATTTCAGTCAGTCCACATTGAGGGTGATGGGAGGGAGGGTCCTTGCCCTCTCTAGGGGATGAGTCCCTCTGAGTAGTTAGAGAAATGACCCCTTTCGCAACCTGGAGCTAGACCAAATGTGTTTTCCAAGATCTGACTCATTCTGAGAAGGACAATGTCTCAATTTGTTGAATTCTTATAAACCCCCAGAATCCTCTGCCTCTCAGTCCCCATCTTGAGCCCACCAGGCTGCCCCCACTGTGCCCTGTTCACTAAGTGCCCAGACTAATGCCTTCACTTTCATCTCACTGACTCCCAGAAAGAATGCCCAGGAGGGGATGCCCACCTAGGAGCGAGTTGCCCATAGTTTTGCAGCCTGTATCTGGTTCCTTCTGTGTTTTCTGGGCCATGGCAAGGGCTGTCCTTCCTCAGTCCTAGACCCAGTGGGAGCCAGGATCCGCTCTAGCCCTAAAGCCACCAGGGCCAAAATGTAATCACAATGAGGACAGTATCCACATCAAAAAGCAGCAGCAGCTATCAGGGGCCACCTTGATAGGCTTTCTCTGACATCTCAAGATGGCCATGGCAAATTTTACAGGTGTTACCACATGTCAGCCTCCAAGAATCCCTTGGAGGCTGGTTCTGTTAACATCTGCACCGTGCAAAGGAGGAAGCTGTGGCTGAGACAGTTCAAGTGCCTTTCCCAGTCATTTACCAGATAGATGCTAGACAGCATCGAAAGCAGTATGAGAACTAGGTGTTTCCTGCCTGCCAGACCCAACCAACGCTCTACCCATGATGCCATCTAGTCCTTTCTGGTGATTGGCTCTCTCTGATCCCAGGAGAGTCACAGAATCTGAGAGTCCAGGCAGAAGCCTCTGAGAAACCCTCATTTCACCTGGAATAAATTACCATCTACCCCCCTGTTCCCTCCCACACACTCACCCTGCCTTTACAATACACCGAAGATGTGACCTGTAGTAAGCCTTGGACTGAAGACAGAAGTCTGAGTGGAAAACCCACTGGGCCTCCAAGGCAGCCCTTGACCCTGTGGGGGAGCTCCCAGCGTTGGGAAAATATGCCTATCATTATCATGGCTGCCTGGCTGGGCTTCAATGCATTCCTTCACCATTCTGGACTTGTAGGTGTCCTGGAAAATGCCTCCAGGTTTCTCTAATAGACCCTCTGGGACCCAAAGTGTCCTGATGGCCCCCAGTGCAAATTCCAATCCCCAGGCCTGTCTCTCTCCCCTGACTGTCTTCAGGCCACATCAGTCTACTGTCTCCTTCCCAGGCCAGCCTTGCAGATAATGGGCCACCCCTCTCAGGTTCCAGCCTCAGCCCTAGCTTTCTCAGGTGTCAGCCTAGCCCATAGGCCATTATGGTCTCCAATTCTAGGCCTGTCATATCCACACTTATCAAGTCCATTCACTCTAGTGACATAAGCTCCTAGCCTACCCACAGTCCAGTGCTCCAGGCTCTCCTGTGTAACCCACCGAAGACAAAGATCCCATTATAGACAAGGATGTCCAAAGGTCTAGGTTAGGACATCAGGAAATGCCTGGAAGAGCAGGTAGAATCTGGCCTGGGCTTCACAGGCAGCTGAAGATTCTAGATTCAGAGTACCTCTGTGATTACAGCTCCCCCAATGGAGGCAAGTGGTCTGCACTGGGTCTGTCCAGGACAGAGGAGGAGACATCAGGACTCCTCCTTCCCCTACCCCTGCTGGAGAGTCTCCATCGATCTTCACACAGCCCAGAGTAGGGGGCTTTGCACTGCCTCTTCTGCCCCACTTCGCACTGGTCACTCACTGCCCTGGAACCCAAGGAGACCTGCCAAGCCTCCTCATGCTCAAAGAATTTCTATCCAACTTTGCTGCCCAGAGCTTGTCCCTGAAAGGCCATGGCCCTAGGAGTTCATCTGACATTCCTGCTTATGCAGGACTTGGGGGACAGGGATTTTTCCTCCACTGTGGGCCCTGGTCCTCCTCACATCCCGGCATCTCTATTTCTGTCCAGAATTCTGTGATGTCTTACTGTGTGTCACCATCCCCACCCTCCTTCTCTCCCCTGTCAATAAGTATTGAAGCATCTACTTGGGTGAGGCGCTAGGCTCTCTCTCCTCTCACCCAATATCTCTCAAGGTCTCCCTCTTTCCCTGTGTCTCTCCACCTTGCTCCTACCTACAGGAACCTCACTCTCTTCTCCCTTCCTCTCCTACTCTCTACCCTTTTCTTCCTACCTATGACTGTCTCCTTCCCTCTGTCTCTCATATCTCTCTCATTCTGTGTGTGTCTCTCTCTCCCACCTTTTTCACTCTCTTGCCCCTGTTTATGGGCCCCTCTCTCCTACTCCCAGGTGCCTCGATTCTTGAATCCCCCTCCCCCTGCTCTCCCGTTGCCCCTTCTACCCCTGTATCTATCTTTCTGTGTCTGTCTCTCCCCTCTCTGTCTCCCACACCCCTGTCATTCTCTGTCTATGTCTCACTCTTTTTTCCTTTAACTCCTTTCCAGGAGCCCCTGACCCCTGGCCTCTCCGAACCTCTCCCCTCTCTCTGCCATTCAGTTGCTCCTCTCTTCCTTCTGATGTATTTCCCCCACTGGCATGGTCACAAAACCATGCATGAAGGGAATGATTGCTTTTTGCTCCAGAGCCCCTCTGCTGGCTCTAGCCTCAGCCCCTGCCTATTGTGGTATTTGCCAATCTGAGCACATTGGGTAAAACACATCTGCTCAATCTTTCAGCTTCGACCCCTCCTTGAGCAGTTGAATATCTTCCTGGTTTGCCTCTTTCTTGGGACTGCTGAGTGAATAAAGGAGCTAGGCTGAAACACCCTTGATCAGCAGCCCTACAGCTTTTTGGTCAACATCGCTTGGTGGAGAATGGTGGCATCTCTCAGAATTAGGGCACTGACTATCTCAAGGGGTATCCACCATTACCCCCTATTTACTGTCTTCTCCGAGCCCCACATTCCATGAATTGGGTCTTTTACTTCTAGTGCCCCCGTGCTCCCTGGGGCCTTCCTCGTTCTTCCAGGGGAGTAGCACTCTTTCCATTCACAGCAATCTGCACATCTTGCTTTCCAACTTGAGCCCAGCTTGTCATCAACAACCCCATGACCAAGGAGGCAGTGAGCAAGCCTATGCTTTGAGATCAACTGAGAATTCTACATTCAGAGGCAGGGAAGGAGAGCCTTCTGGGGCCTGGGCCTGGGAAGGGGCACCCTGCAGACTGAGTGGAACAGAGGAGGACCAACCACGTGCCTCACTCTTGATTCCTTTTTCAGGTTAGGTTCCTAACTGGGCCCTGCTTTGGCCTACTTGTGTGGACTGTGTTGTGAACTGGAAATTCTAAGTCTTCAGGCTTCCTTCACCCCCAATCCCAATGAGGCTCCAAAAGGAAGGGAAAACCACCCTTCCCCATCCTTACCTCTTGCTTTCAAGTGCAGCCAGTGTAGACTCTACCAAAGTAGACATCACTCTCCAGATGTTCCTCCCAAACTAGAAAAAGTTGCCAGGGACAGTGTACATTAACACAAAGAATAGGATGCCCCAAGGTTCTGTCACCTTTGGAATCACTGCCTTTTTCCAGGGAACGCTGGTCTCAGTTTGGGTCCTCTTGGGGCACCAAGCTCTCTACCACGGGGCATTATTTGAGACAAGTACATGAAAAGCTGTCGAGTCCCTGGTCCTGTCCCCTTCCCTATCTTGTTCTCATACTCAGCTGCCTAGTGAGTACTCCAGGTATAGAAACTGACAGTCATAGAATGTAAAGTCTCCCAGAAGCTGCCTCCGTGATGCTTTCCTCTTTCGCTTTCGTTTTGTGACTTCTTGGTTTCTCAGAAAATCATTAGCCTCTGTCTCCTCCATTCTAATTTTGAGAGAACTATTTCCTTCAGTGAGCTTTTGAACCTCTTTTTCCACTGCGCTAATTCTGCTTTTGAAAGCATTCTTCTCCTCTTTGGCTTTGTGAACCTCTTGTGCCAATTGAGTTAGCCCATTTTTCAAGGTGTTATTATGTTCAGCATTTTTTTGCGCCTCCTTTATTAAGGTGTTGAACGGTTTTTCATGCTTTTCTTGCATCTCTGTAATTTCTTTTCCCAGTTTTTCCTCCAAAATGCTTTTTGAGCTCTTCCATGGCCTGAGCAGATTGGACATCTATTTCAGATGTTTGGGATACAGAAGCCTTAACTTCTATGTCTTTAACTGTTGGTAAGCATTGGTCTTCTTCGTCAGAGAGGAATGGCGCCATCATATGTTCCCCAAGAAAATAGCCTTCTATGGTCTTATTTTTTTTCCCTTTTCTGGGCTTTTTCCCAGCCAGTAACTTGACTTCTGAGATTCCTCTCCACCCCTGCCCATATCTGCCCAGCTAGTGCTTGGGGTCTGAGATTCAAATGCTGCTCCACAGCCTCAGGGCTTTTTTCAGCAGGCCTGGCTGCTATTCAATGGAAGCTTAATTTCTGTTGCTCAGGTGGGGGCAGGGCCATCTCCCAGGCTCTGTACCCTCAGAGGGTTTATGCACAGACCTTTTGTAATGGAGCTCCTGCCTAGCTCCTGCCTGTTCTGGGAGCATCTGTCTGCCTGTGGCCTCTGCTCCTGTCTCTGCTGCTGCCTCCTGAGGGGGTCTGAGTCCCGGAGACACCCTGCTCCCGTCTCCGCCTGTCTCTCTCACTGCTCTGTGAGTTTGTGGGTGGAGGGACATTGGAGGCCCCTGGAGATTCAGTCCGTGAAGCCTGCTCGTATCTGCTCGCTCCTCTCAGTGTCACGCGGCCAGGGCAAGAGAGGAATCCACTCCCGCCTGGTGTGCAATGGACCTTTGGGATCGGTTTTTCAAGGATCTCTGGAACGGACATCTCCTTCACTGTGTTGCTGCGTAGCTTCCACAGTTCCAGAATTGCTGCGAGTTCTTTTTAGAGGAAATCCATGGGCTATGGGTTCAGAGCTAGCATATGTGAGTCTTTCTACTACACCATCTTGGCTCTGCCCCTCCCCCCTGCCATGGTTTCCTCTTTTGAAGTTAGGTGCTTCGAGACTCTAGCTAAAGCAACTGTCAGGAGATAAGGATTATCAAGGGAAATTCCAATCCTCTTTTGAATCACACCATCATTTAGGACAAGATTCTAAACTGGTGACTTAAATGATATCTGCTTTGCATTAACTGTGTGGCACCATGAGAAATTCCCCAATCATTTCCTGGGATATTTGGTCCTTGGTCTTGGGACAAGTAGATAACAGAGATAAGGAGCTCAGAGTTGGACTTGAGGAGATTTTCCAAATCTGTTTACAATCAACATGCAAGGAGAATTCCTTTTCCCTCTCCTTTTCTTTCTTTTCCTTTCCTTATCCTCTTTCTTTGATGTCTTTGTGGGATTGAATTAGTCTTTTATCAGGGTAATGCATAATTGAATGGTTTTTTTGGGGCACAGCTCCAAACTGCTTTCTTGCCAGAATCATCAGACCAGTTCACAACTTTACCAACAGAGCATGAGTGGATCTGTCTTCTCACAGCCCCTCCAGCATTTGTCCTTTTTGTTCATTCCACAGCTGAGCCAATAGGACAGTTCCTAAGCTTCATCCTCCCCATGACCTCCCCCCTTGAAACCTATATCTAGCCCTTGGGGAACCAGTTCTACATTAATCTCCACTCTGGTAGTTCTTATCCCTTTGTCCTGTCATTGCTCACAGGTTGCCAAACTTGAGCCCTGGATTATGCCCTTCTCCCACCTCCTGCACTGCTATTCATGCATCCTTGAATGCAACTGAAGGAAAATCACAACCCCACAATGATGTGGGTGTGCCATAAGTGTATGTGATGTAATCGCAACTAAGCCTTCCCTGCAGCATCACCACTATTAGGTTCATACCTAAAGAATTCTCTATTCTACTCCTCATAGGAGCTGTGCCAAGCCAAGAGAGTCAGTGCCTTGCCTTGGGTACTGCAGCTAGTAAGTGTCTGAAGCCAGATTACAACTCAGGTCTTCCAATCTCCAGTCATAGAGGTTTTGCAACTGTGACAACTCTCCCATACACATGCACGTTTTCATGACATGTATACATAGATGTGCACATACATATAGATATGTCTTTATATGTGTGTATCCATGCCAGGACATGCAAAGAGAGATTTGAGTACAACTCTCAGACTGAATAGATTCACTGCTAGTTGAAGGAAATGACCACCAGGACGCTTTCAGGTATATCTGGAAAGCCTTTGATGAACTAATGCAGAGTGAAGTGAGCAGAAGCAGGAGAACTGGATACACAGTTACAACAGTATTGTAAGGAAGATAAACTGTGAAAGCCTTAGTTAGTCTGATCAAGACAATGATGCAAGACAAATCCATGGCCTGGGACCAATTCATCTTTTCCTTGGAGCCTGAAGATATGGGAGTTGTGACTTTGTAGTCTTTTTCTGAGTGATACATAGTTTTGATTTGCCTTGTCACCATACCAGTTTGAAAGAGTTAGAGTTTTATCTCTTGTTTGCTATTTTTTCGATCACTTGTACTTGTACCTCTTTGACAAAGTAGGGCTTTGATGCCAGGGTGTAAGGGACACAGGTGCAGGATTCTGAGGTTTTGAGCAGCACGTTTCAGAGAAAAGTATAGGGATCTGGAAATTTTCAGTTCTTTCAAGGGGGTGGGACTGTAAAGAGAAGTGTCTACTGCTCTCATGGACTGTGCTCTGGTCTGTAAGGGACCCCAAACACTCTTTTCTTCCCTGGAATTGTGAGGGGGGTCTTGCCTTGATTGCTGCTGCAAGCTCTGCTATGCCAGTGTTCCTGCTCACCTTGGGATGGCCACCCAGGACTGCAATCTGGCTCTGAGCTTGAACAAATCAACAGAGTCCTGCCTCAGAGCTAGTAAAGGGACCCCTGGGATGTCCTTTCCAGCCACTTCCCACCTGTGGCCTGCCAACTTTGGTAGCTGCTGCTGCTGTTGCTGCTGAATCAGCGGCTCCCAAGGGTGCTCCTGGTTTTCTTGGCTCAAGGCTTTGCTGGTACAGACTGCACTGGACTGTGCTCCTCTCTCATCCTTCCCTCAAAGACATTTCTTGCGATCCTTCTACATTTTCAGGGATGTGAAATTTTTATGTGCTCCTTCTTTGTGTGGGTTCAGCGGCTATAGTAATTTTGAGAGTCGTTCAAGGTATTTGGAGGCTTATGGGGGAGAACTCAGGAAAGTCCATGCCTTTATTCTGCCATCTTGACTTTGCCTTCTATTTACACTTCTTTCCTACTTTACTTTGTGAGGTACTGATTCTCTAATGCATGGTCAGTTTTGGTCAGGATGACATATAGAACTGAGAGAAAGGTAAACTCTGTCCTCTTTCAGTTCCCTATTCTCTGTTAGTCTATTGCACCTGACTTTTTCGGAATTCTTTTCATCTTTCCAATTTTCTTTTCTTATTTATATTATGGTAGGATCTATCTACTTCTGAGAACTCGTATAGTTTTACTGTAGGAGTGCTATTTTAATTTCTTTAAGGGAAGGCATTTTAATTGACGATTTCAGGAAGGAATTTGGCCTTTATTGAGAGCTTGCTGTGTGCACCAGGTAATGGCCGGATCTCTTTTGTAACTGACAATGGGACTGGAACTTGCCCGTAATGTTGCAGCCAGGAAGGATCACCCTCATTGTATAGAGGAGAAGACGCAGGCAGGGGTCCCATGACTGAGTCCACTCTTGGCCCACCCTTCCCCTCCGGCCCAGCCGCAGGACAGCCCCAAGAGCTTCACCATGTCCAGTGGCAGCTGACAGCCTGGCTCCAGGCATCTTTGCAAACCTGGCCCTTGACTTCTGAAGCCTGTGTGCACTCCTCCTCTCCCTCTGGAGCTCTCAGTGCCAGATGCCCCAGGAGGCGCAGCCACTATCAAGGGAGGTCCTGTCATGCGCAGAGTGGGGTCTCAGGTTCTTCGAGGCAGGTCTGGGGTTTAGAGAGGAATCCCTTTCTGGGCATGAAGTTCCTCATCTTCTGAGATGGTAGGAGCCCTTGGGGAGCATCCTTGGTCCCCTCTCCTTCACGACGGGACCATAGACTCTTCGGAGAACGTCGTGGCTCGTCCTTCTGTCTGGGGAGGGGTGTGGTCCCCTGAGCCCTGAGTTCTCCTTTTATAACGCGCTACCACATGGCGTTCAGGTCTTGGTGGCTCGACGAAGTCCAGGTCTAAGGTCCCCCAGCCACAGGGCTCATTCAAACACCTTGGACTACGCATCGCTCCACTGATCAGGGATCGCTAATAGCCTACCCTCTTCTCTCCCTAGTCCTATCCCTCCGATGTATGCATACCTCACACCACTGGCGCACACACACCTCCACCCCGTGGCAGTCTCGTTCCCATTGGCAGATTCGGACGAACTACGAGAGATGCCAAGCTTGGTGTATGCCCAAGGGGACCAGCTATGTGAGGGAAATATGCACCATCCAGGTCAATTACGGGGAGGCGCCGCCCCCACAATTATTCCGTCGCCTTCTCATCTCCACCGACACCTCCCCTTCCCTGCCAAGGGACTGACAAAGTTCGCAGTGCCAGCGACTGCCCTACAGATGCCGAGCATGGGAGGGGTGGCGGTGAGAACCGTAACAGGGACCCGCACACAGCAGGCGCTTCACAAGTGCCTAAGGTATGACTACCTAACAGATGTCAGTTGAATGAAACTGTTGTATTTCCTGACCACTGTGCGCCCGGAATTAGGACACATGAAGGGAAGCAGAAACAAGGAGCAGGGAGAAATGCCAGGAAACCCAGTCTGGCAGCAGGAGCAACAACACCACCATCAGCACAACCACGAACATCAGCAACACCAGCAGCAGCATCACCAGCACCACAGTCACCACCAACAGAACAAGCACCAGTCAGTCAAGGTCCAGATAATGTAGGCAGGTTTACAGGTCAAGCCAGTTCCCTTGTTGGGCAGGCCATAAGATTCAGATTCTGGGGAAGAATTTCCTTGCACAATACCCCCAATGTAGAGGCAGGAGCAAGCAGAGGAGGGACCAGGAAAAAATTATGGCTGCCTGCTGTTGGGTCGGCAGAACACTTCTGAATTGGGGTATGAATACCCCAACTAGACAGGTCTCATAGAGGTGGGGACGTGTGCCTGACGTCACCACATGCGCAGATTTTCACTTCGGACTAGCAATACTGGAGGAGGGATTAGAAGTTTTCTGAATGGGAATCCAAGATGCCAATAACCTTCCGAGACAGCAATACTCTCCTCCATCTCACCCATCCTACTTCATGCCCTTTGAAAGACCAAAGTTTTCTAGGATGCAGGATGCATTCCTTCCATTTCAATATACATTCTCATTAATATTTTCAGAGTTGTCCCACCAGCTTTGCCAGATGACCTGCGGATTGTGTGCCAAACCCTCGGGTTGAGTCCATACTCCATCCCTGAGCTTGTGGATCTGGAAATCTAGGCAGGGAAGGAGAGGGCCTGCGGTGATCTCCAGAACTGGACGGGTCATGCAGTGCTTGGGGTATATGGAGACCTGGCCTTGAATCCCTACTCTGCCCGGGGATCCTGGACCATGTTCCTTCCAACTCAGGTCCATGCACCTCGCAACTTACGGGTTTTTTGCACAGGTGTGGGCCTAAGTCTTTATTAAGCACTAACCTCCTTTCTGCCAGGCAAGTGCTAAATGGGGGAAATCCATAGACCAAAAGCAGTCTGAGCCTTGCAGGGGGTCCGGTCCAATGGGAGGCAAACCAGCTGCAGGCAGTAGAAATGACTGAGAATGGAGAGAAGGCAGCAGAATGAAGAGACAGGGGGAAAGGTTTCCTAGAAGAAAGCAAGATTTCAGAGAAGACTTGAGAGGAGCCAGGGAAGCCAGGATGCAGAGAACAAGCGTCAGGGGCGACAGGTGGAGCAGAGAGGTGACCTGTCTCCTAGGCAGGCAGTGTTGGATGGAGGTGAGCATCAGTACTTGCGGGGAGGCCAGAAGGAAGACTGGAATGTGTGGGAGGCGGAGGGGGGGGAAGGGCTGTAAATGTCAAAGGAGATTTGGCCTTTAGTGCAGGAGGAAATAGGAAGCCATTGGACTGGGGTGGGAGGGAGGGAAGACGTTATCTCTAAGTTGGACCTGAGTTTTAAGAAAAGTGCTTTAGAGGATGAAGTGGAGTGGAGAAAGATGGGAGACAGGCCGACATGCCAAAAGGCTATTTTGGGAATGCGGTAAGATGATGAGGTCCATTTTGGAAGTCACTGAGCCTAAGAAGAAAAGGGGCCATTCAGAGGTGTCCCTGGCAGTTGGGAATGCGAGAGTAGAGGTAAGTTGCAAGATGGGGCAGGCAGGATGAGTGGAGAGTCATCAGCATAGAGACAGTCGTTGGATCTATAGGGAGTGCCAAGATTGCCAAGTGAAGCTGGTGAATTCTGAGGTCCAGGAGCTCTCCTGAGGATCCAAAAGGGAGGGTGATGCAAAGGGCTGCATGAGGTCTACCAGGGAAGAGCAGCACTTCCAGGAAGCCTTAGGAAGCAGGCTCTATAGGAAGAGGGGACACCCGAGGGGTTGACTCTGCCATTTTCTGTCGCTCACCCAAAAGTTGATTTCTGTTTTTCCGATGAGATATTTCACATTCTCTTTCATTTTTTCATTCTTTTGGCTTTGTTTTGTGATTTCTTGGTTTCTCAGAATGTTATTAGCCTCCGTCTGTTCCGTTCTAATTCTGAGCAACCTATTTCCTTCAGTGAGCTTTTGCACCTCTTTTTCCATTTGGCTAATTCTGCTTCTAAAGCATTTTTCTCCTCATTGGCTTTTTGAAGCTTTTTTGCCATTTGAGTTATCCTATTTTTCAAGGTGTTATTATCTGCAGCCCTTTCTTGGGTCTCCTTTCCTAAGGTATTGACCCGTTTTTAATGCTTTTCTTACATCTCTCTAATTTATTTTCCCAGATTTTCCTCCACCTGTCTAACTTGATTTTCAAAATCCGTTTTGAGCTCTACCATGGCCTGAGTCCACTGGATGTCTATTTCAGATGTCTGGGATACAGAGGCCTTGACGCCTATGTCTTTACCTGATGGCAAGCATTGCTCCTCCTCATCAGAAAGGAAACGAGCTAATATCTGGCCACTAAGAAAGTAACTTTCCATGGTCTTATTATTTTTCCCTTTTCTTGGCACTTTCCCAGCCAGTTACTTGACTTCTGAGATTCCTCTCCAACCTTGCCCATATCTGTCCAGCTAGTGCTTGGGGTCTGAGATTCAAATGCTGCTCCCCAGCCTCAGGGCTTTCAGTGGCAGGCCTGGCTGCTATACAGGGTAAGAATAAATCAGGGTCTCAGGTGGGGGCAGGTCCAACTCCCATACTCAGTTCTCTCAGCGGGTTTATGCAGAGGCTTTCCATAATGGAGCTCCTGCCAAGCTCCTGCCTGCTCCAGGAGCCTCTGGCCTCCAATGCCTTTGCCGCTGCCTACCGAGGGGGCCTGAGTTATGGAGACAAACCGCTCCCCTCTCGGGAAGTGCAGAAGTCTCCCTCACTGACCTGCAGCGCCTGTGGGTGGAGGGACCCCCGTGGGCACTGGAGATTCCGTCCCTGAAACCTGCTCAGGTCTACTCCTCCCAGGGCTGCGCAGCCAAGGTAGGACTGGGTTCCGCTCTGGTCCCGTGCGTGAGAGACCTTTGGTGAGGGTATTTCAGGTCTTTCTGGAACAGAAATCACCTCCACTCTGTTTTTCTGTGGCTTCCACCACTCCAGAATTTGTCAGGAATTCTTCTTTACAGATATTTTATAGGCTGTGGTTTCGGAGCTAGCATAAGTGTTTCTTTCTCCTCTGCCATCTTCTGATGATTCTTGTAAAGCTAGTGGTTGCACGATAATGGAGCCAGAAAATCTTCTTCAATGCTACAGGTAGTATCAGGGTGAAATGTCTTTGAGGACAATCCATGGATGTCTGTATCCCTCAGCTTGATGGACTCCTTATTTGTTTAACTATCCCATAAGAAAAGAATTTCTGAATTGGATAGGTTGTAAATACCATAAGATATCAGAGTTGACAGTTTCAGCTGAAATAATTACCCAGGATATCTGTGTTTTCTTGACCATTAACATGCCATGACAAAATATACGTCCCCCAAATATGAAGATATGGAAAAAGTCCCCGGATTCAAGTTAGTGTCTCAGATTAAGGATCTGCTAAAACATGTTAAGTCAGCCCCATCTGTCCTGGAGGTCATTAGAGGAGGGATTCTCTGTGTCTCCTTCAGAGAACAGAGACTGTTAGGACCAGGCCCTCCTTCTGATTGAAATCCTGGCCATTACTAAAGTCAAAAAGTTTATGAAGTGTTAGTAGGGGATTAGGACGGGGCAGAGAAGAAAGTCCTGGAGCTTTTGGGGTAGGGCAAAGAGCCCCAGCTGCTCTGGGAGGCCAAAGCCCAGAATTTCAATTCTGGTTCTACCAGTAACTGATTGTGGAACTCGGTACCAGATTCTTCCACCCTCTGATCTTAAGGATCTACTTCTATTCCCAGGGGAGGTTTCCATAGAAATTCTCTCTCCTCCCCACCTAGAGGTTTCCCCCATTCAGTTCTGGGCTCTGCCATCCTCAGGTGCTGTCTTGGGACCTATGGCCTGGGGGGAGATTCCTTGCTTGTTTCCTGGACTGACCTGCCCTCCATTGTGTTGTCAAAGTTGGGGGTAACACAGATCTGCACCACAGGTTGGTTGAGTGAGTACAACTTGGTGGGAGTAGACAGGACCTCAGAATGTACAGATGCTCCTGCCTTTGCTTCTCCATCCCTTAGCCCTGCTGGGATGCAAACTGGAGGGAGAAACTCAAGAGAGTCTCTCCCCTTGGATAAACTCAACGCAGCCTCTAGTCAGCAAGGACATGGTCTACCCACCATCTGGGTCTCAAGGATGAGGTCTCTCCAGCCTAGGAGCAGGAAGGAATGGAAAAGGATCCAGCTACCAACCTCTCCAACAATCTTGTCCTCTCCTTTCCCCTGTCATTCAGAATAAATTGTATGTAAAAGGAATTGTGGTAAATGGACCTCTTCAGTCCTCCTCAATAGCAGTCTGGGAAGTCGGGTAGAGGGAGTCATCAACCGTGGGGGTATGGAGAAAGCACCAAAAGACTGATTTGGCATCTTAGGCCCCCTCATAGCCCTGCCCTGGGATGTGCTGACAGACACACACCCACGTAACTCTATTCCTCCCTCCCCACAGACCCAACCCTGAGATTGAGTGCCTTGGAGGAAATACCTATGGGGAACCTTTGTAGTCTTCAACCCAGGAGAATTGCTCCTTCCAGGGCACTGTTTGCTCTTCAGGGAGGGGATGGGAGGGTTGTTAACTGGAGGTCAAGAGGGTGCTGGTGGCAGCTTGAAAAAGCTGGTCCATGTTAACATGTCCATCTCACAAAGGGCGCCAAATGATACTGCAGGACATTGGGGTAAACAGTACTGCCAGGAAACGGCAAAGAAGGAATATAGGACTTCAGAGATGCAGGGGAAGTATCACAGGGAGAACTCCATAGAGGAGGTGAAATGACTGAGATTTCTGGAGCTGCCAGTCAACTCCATTCCTAGGCTGGGCGCTGGGACTCTTGGCTGACTGAGCAATCCACTGGTGCTCTGTTGCCCTCAGATTCCTGTTCTGCCAATGAAGTCCAGGAAGTTGGGGTACAGAGTGGGTGTCTGGTGGACTCTGAGGCTTCTTCTGCTTCCCAGGCTGCGGTTGGAAAATAGCAGTAATGCTGGAAGCTGGGCAGGGAGCCCAGGCCTCACTGGGTACTGCAGAGGGATGACTGCACCATGAGGTATGAGTCAGAGGGGAGAGAATGAAGGGTAAGTCTGCCTGCGTGTAGGAGAAAACCACCAGGGAGAGGGTAGGCAAAGGGAGGGGGCCAAACTCTGCAGAGAGACACAGGGGAAGCCTTGCAGGTTTTGGGGTAGAGCAGCCTGCTTGGAGTCCAGTTCTGCTTCTCAAAGTGCTGTTTGGGCACATCTCCTTCACCTCTGACCTCTGCTTCCTCCTCTGGCAAATGACAGGGTGCAGAGCCCTCATCTTCTGAGGCAACTTCAGAGATGCGTGAAGACAAGACTGAGCCCTAAGGTCCTTTGTGGGCCTTAATCTGGGCTCCTACTGTCTTTGTAGAAATCAAGACAAGAAAGGATCAGGGACCCCCAAAAAGTTTAGGAGAGGTAGAAGGACAGGGCTGGGAACGGGGAGTCATTGAGGCTTTGAAGGAAAGGGAGAGTCAGTGGTGGATGCTCCAGCTGTCTAGCTGGAGCAGGCTGAAAAGGCCACTCACTGGCCTTGGCAATATGCGAGGCCCTGGTGACCCCTGGACGAGGGGAGGGAGCAGGGAGGGCTGACTCGAAGAGGAAGCAGGGGTGCCAAGTGTCGAAGCTGTAATGACCAGGCCCCGGCTGTGGTTAAGATGCCATCCAGAGGGAACCAGCATCCTTTAGCATTTCCTGCTCCTCTGGGAAGTCAGCCTTGTTGGTGCAGAGGAAAGGGTACTGCTGCACTGGGAACCTCAGCTGTGCTCTGCCATGTGACCATGGGCCAGTGCTTGACCTCTCTAAGTGGCCTCAGATTTGGCAACAGAGGGGCAGAGCCAAGATGGCGGAGTAGAAAGACTCACATTTGCTAGCTCCGAATCCACAGCCCATAGATTTCCTGTAAAAAGAACTCCTGACAAATTCTGGAACAGTGGTAGCCGCGCAGAAACACAGTGAAGGAGATTTCCGTTGCAGAGAGCCCTGAAAAACCCTTCGCCAAGGTATCCCGGACGGGAGTGGAGCCCTGCCCTGAGGAGTGCTCCCCTTCCCCTGCTCTGGCCACACCGCACTTAAAGGAGCGAGCAGACCCAAGCAGGCGTCAGAGACCTGAATTTCCAGCGGCCACGAAAGTTCCTCCAGCCACAGATGCACAGGTGAGTGAGAGAGATGGGCTGAGAGGGGAGCGGGTATCTCCGGGACTTGGACCCCCTCGGGAGGCTGCAGCCCTGGTAGAGGCAGAGGCCCTGCTGCCATAGGCCCCCAGAGCAGACAGGAGTTCCACCCCAGCTCCATTACAAAAGACCTCTGCTTAAACCCCCTGAGCGAACTGAGCCTGAGATGCGGCCCTGCCCCCACCTGAGAAACAGCAGATAAGCTCCCACTGAAGAGCAGTCAGGCCTGCCGCCAAAAGCCCTGAGGCTGGGGAGAAGCATCTGAATCTCAGACCCCAAGCACTAGCTGGACGGATGTGGGCCAGGGGGTGGAGAGGACTTTCAGAAGTAAAGTAACTGGCTGGGAAAATGTCCAGAAAAGGGAAAAAAACTAAGACCATAGGTGGGTATTTTATTGAGAAGATGATTCCTCCATTCCTCTGTGACGACGACGAAGAGATATGCTTACCATCAGGTAAAGACATAGGAGTCAAAGCCTCTGTATCCCAAATATCTGAAATAGATACCCCATGGGCTCAGGCCATGGAGGAGCTCAAAAAGGATTTTGAAAATCAAGTCAGATAGGTGGAGGAAAAACTGGGAAAAGAATTGAGAGAGATGCAAGAAAAGCATGAAAAAAGAGTCAATCCCTTAATAAAGGAGGCCCCAAAAAATGCTGAAGAAAATAGCACCTTGAAAAATAGGATAACTCAATTGGCAAAAGAGGTTCAAAAAGCCAATGAGGAGAAGAATGCTTTCAA
>CM053775.1:44390670-44411094 GCA_028658325.1 Potorous gilbertii
TTTGAAAGGTCCAATCTTGTTGTCCTGGTCCAGGACAAAGGTATTCTAACATCAAGTGACTCTTAAACATAGTTCAATAGCCTGTGTTTATATGCTGTGCTGCTCTCCACAAGAGGTCATATAATGCATATGAAACTGCTGAACTCTCTTGCTCCCACAGAGCTGGTGCTAAGGTGAGGAAAGGGAGAGTATGAGGACATAGTAGAGGCAAGTCATATTTATGTCTGGGAGAGAGCCTGAGTTACAGCCACCATGATGGTAAAGAAACCAAATTAGGAATGAGAAAGAGTTGGTTATAAAACACATAGTTGGCCTAGAGCAGTGGTTCCAATTCAGGAGGTCTGCAAACTCCTTGGGAGTTCACAACAGTAGTCTAAAGATTCAATAAAAGTCCTCTAATTGCATGCTAACCAATAAATAATGTTATAAATATCTTTTCACTCTGCAACAGCAAACATGTGCATGTTTGAATCATCATGGATTTATGACGTCATGGCTGATCATTTGCACAATGATTGTGGCACTCACGACATGTTCTCGTCACAACCTGTCATCAAATTCTTTCCAAGTTTCCACAAAGATAGTGTTCAAGTGGAAATTGCTTTGCAGGCACATACCCTCATTTGTGTTCTGTACCAGAGTAGCTCCCATGTAACTTCCCTCTGTAACCCTGTACTCATACTTCATCAGCTTTATAATCACATAATCAAGATGTAACAAATTCTAAATGTTTGTGCTCTTATAATAATAGCTAGCATTTACATAGTGCGTACTATATACTAAACACTTTACAAATATCTCATTTGACCCTCACTGCAATTCTGGGAGGGAGGTGCTATTTTCCACATTTAAATTTTTTCAAATTTATTTGTTTTCATTTTTCTATAATCACTTCCAAAAGTCTTAGATTTTCTTCCCCTCCCTCCTGACTTCCTTCCCAAGATGGCATGCAATCTTATATGGTTTCTACACATATATTCTTGTGTGTGTGTGTGTGTGTGTGTGTGTGTGTGTGTGTAAGAGTAAGACTAACTCTATTTCCCTCCATCCTATCCTGCCTCCCCATTAATTCCATCCTATCTTTTGACCTTGTCCCTCCTCAAAAGTATTTACTTCTACTTACTCCCTCCTTCCATTTGTTCTCCCTTCTATCGTTGGCCCCATCCCACTGATCCCCTTCTCCCCTACTTTCCTGTAGTGTAAGATAGATTTTCATGCCAAATTGAGTGTCCATGTTATTCCCTCTTTAAACCAAATGAGATGAGAATAAGCTTCATTTTTTCCCTCTCACCTCCCCCTTTTCCCCTCCATTGAAAAAACTTTTTCTTGCCTCTTTTGTGAGAGATAGTTTGCTCCATTCAATTTCTCCCTTTCTCCTCCCAATATATTCCTCTCTCACTCCTTAATTTTATTTTTTTGGATATCCCGTCCAATTCCACTCACCCTGTATCTTCTATCTATATGTGTGTATAATCCCTCCAACTAAATACTGAGAAAAGTTTCCTCCCCCTGAGGACTCCGCTTGGCGCCCAGTGTGATATACTTTTCCTTCCAGGCTGTCTTGGGTAGGAAATCTCTTTCAACGTTGTTTTGTGGCTTCTGCTGCTCCAGAATTTGTTTAGAGTCATTTTCACAGGTATTTTATGAGCTATGGGGGATAACTTTTAGAGGTCCGTTCTTCTACTTCTCCATTCTGGTTCTGCCCCTACACATACATTCTTATTAAATACATTTTCACATTTATTATCCCCATTTAACCCCGGATGAAAATTAGCCAGACAGAGATGAAGTGACTTGTCCAGGGTCACAGAGCTAGTAAAGTGTCTAAGGTGGGATTTGAACTCAGGGATTCTTCACTCCAGATCCAAGGCTCTATGCAATGAGCCACCTATTGTAGTACAAATATCCAGCTGTTTGAAAAACATGATCACTGGGCAAGCTAATTATAAATCATCTTTACAAACCATCATGTACCTTCACAAATGTTCTTCAGAAACAGACCTTATGTTGCCTTTTATTACAATATTAAGCCAGTTTTCCTACTCAGGCATCTTCCCTGTTACTATTCTATCTGTTGGATTTTCAAATAATCTGGTTGGTAACACTGGTCAGTCATTCAGTAGAGTTTTTGTGAGAGCTGCCAGTGCAAATGGTGGAAGACAAGAAACACATTTGAAGAGATTCTTTGCAAAGGTTGTTTTATAGATAAATGTTGTTAAATATAAATATATAAACAATGTGAAAAATTAAGCAGTTTTTACAGTTGATCTTTAAGTACAGTTATCATTTAATACAAAATGAGTAGCTATGACAGCAAGCTGGACCAAACACAAAACCAGGCCTGCAGACCAGCACTCTTAGCTAGTTATGGGTGATGACTGCTCATACCCAGGCCTGGCCCACTATCCTCTGCAAGATGGAGACTGAGGTTTATAATTCATCTGTCATTTACTACTACTTTGGTGGAATGAATAAATAAATGTGAAAGCATTTTTTTTAATTTTAATTTTTAAAAATTGGCAAGCATTTATTTTCTCTCTTTCCCACTTTCCCCTCCCTCCTTATCCCTCATATGTTCTAAATAATAGTGTCCTCACATTACAGACCATGTCCTAAAGGATCTTTCATCCTGCAGTGTCACTCTCCTGACTGATGACTGCCTTTCCCATAATATTTCTTCCAAAGCCACCTTGCCAATCAATACTATAAGAAATATAAAATAAGAAATTCTATAAGAATAAGAAAAAGAAACAGAAAACTTTTGAAGAGTCAAGCAAAACAAATATGCTTGTTGGATATATCCACATATTGTTCATGGGTAGCACGATCCATCTTCTATCCTCTGAAATCATTGTACTGATTAAAATTTTAGTCTTTCAGAGTTTTCTCTTTTTACTTTTTAAATTTATTTATTTGAGTTTTCAACATTCATTTTCACAAAATTTTGAGTTCCAAATTTCCAATCTGCCCTCCCTTCTATCACACTCCTCCCTTCCCTTGTCCCCATTTTCTCACTTTGCTGGTAGGGCAAGATAGATTTCTATACCCCGTTACCCGTATTTCATATTACCCAGTTGCATGCAAAAACAATTCTCAACATTCGTTCCTAAAACTTTGAGCCCCAACATCTTTCCCTTCCTCCCTCCCCACACATTCCCACTGTGAAGGTTAGCAATTCAATATAGGCTATACGTGTATAGTTATGCAAAAGTCTTCCATAATAGTCATGTTGTGAAAGATTAACTATATTTCCTTCCATCCTATCCTGTCCCCATTTACTCTATTCTCTCTTTTGACCTTGTCCCTCCCCAAATGTGTATACTTCTAATTACTCCCTCCTCCAATTTGCCATCTCTTCTGTCATCTTCCCTACACCTCAATTATCTCCTCCCCTAATTTCCTGTAGTATAAGATAGATTTTCATACCAAATTGAGTGTTCATGTTATTCCCTCCTTAAGAGAAATGTGATGAGAGTAAGCTTCATTTTTCCCTCTCTCCTCCCTCCCTTTCCCCTCCATTGAAAAAGCTTTTTCTTGCCTCTGATGAGAGATAATTTGCCCAATTCCCTTTCTCTGTTTCCCCTCCCAATATATTCCTCTCTTACCCCTTAATTTTATTTTTTTAAGTTATCATCCCTTCCTATTCAACTAACCCTGTGCCCACTTCTTATATGTATATAATCCCTCCAAATGCCCAAATACTGAGAAAAGTCTCAAGAGTTATAAATATGATCTTTCCATATAGGAATGTAAACAGTTCAACTTTAGTAAGTCCCTTACGATATTTATTTCCTGTTTACCTTTCCATTCTTTTCTTGATTCTTGTGATTGAAAGTCAGATTTCCTATACAGCTCTCGTCTTTTCTTCAAGAATGCTTGGAACACTTCTATTTCTTAGAATGACCATTTTGTCCCCTGAAGTATTATACTCGGTTTTGCTGGGTAGGTGATTCTTGGTTTTAATCCTAGTTGCTTTGGCTTATGGAATATCACATTCTAATCCCTTAATGTAGAAGCTGCCAGATCTTGTATAATCCGATGGTTGAATACATGAATTGTTTCTTTCTGGTTGGTTGCAATATTTTCTCTTTGACCTGAGAATTTTGGACTTTGACTACAATATTCCTAGGGGTTTTCTTTTCGTAATCTCTTTCAAGAGATGATTAGTAGATTCTTTCAATATTTATTTTACCCTCTGGTTCTAGAATATCAGGGCGGTTTTCCTTGATAATTTCTTGAAAGATGATGTTCAGGCTCTTTATTTTTGTCATGGCTTTCAGGTAGTCCTATAATTTTTAAATTGATTCTCCTGGATCTATGTTCCAGGTCAGTTGTTTTTCTATTGAAATATTTCATATTGTCTTCTTTTTCATTCTTTCAGTTATGTTTTATAATTTCTTGAATTTTCATAAAGTCATTAGCTTCCATCTGCTCCACTCTAATCTTTAAGGATAATTTTCTTGAGGGGTGGAGCCAAGATGGCAAAGTGAGAGCAACAACTCACCTAAGCTTTTAGACAAACTCCTTCAGATACTTCTAAAAAGATAATCTGACCAAATTTTGGAGATGCAGAATCCAGTAGGAGATAGACTGTGGCAGATTCACAGCCCAGGGCAGATTAGAAGGTCTACAGGAAGGATCTGTGCTGCGGGTGTGAGCCCACAATACACAGTGCAGTGCATCCAGCACAGCTGAGCAGGAGGGCCCTGGGGAGACTTGAGGGAGCAGCAGGCAGAACCTCAGAAGCGGCAGCCCAGGATGAGAGACCAAGAGAGCTGAGCGAATGAGAGCTGCTGAGCCTCAGATATCAGCCGCAGCAGCTCCTGAAACTTTCAGCCCACAGATTAAACGTCTGGAAGTCACCTACTTAACCTTCTGGGAGCCAGGATGGCAGAGTGATCAGTAAATGCTCTCTCCTCCCCCCTTGATGATCTCGAAAGAACCACAAAATATTTCCGCAGAAAAGTCTTGGATCAGTGGGAACAGCAGAGGGGATAAATAGTCTCATAATATTTGAGGGTAGGAAATTAGCTAAGGGAGATTCCTCCTACTGTGGCAGAGGTGAACCAGAAGGAGAGGGGCCCCAGGGCAGTGGAAACTCGCTCTAGGACCCAGGTAAGCCTCAGCTCTAGGAAAGAAGCCCCAGAGGTGTAACTCATACTAGGACCCAGGTGAGCCTCAGTGCTAGGTGAGGAGCCCCAGGAAGGGTGGAAACTCACACTAGGATCTAGGCATTCTTCAGCATAGCAAGGGAAACGGGAAGACAATAGGGCAGCTGGAATCACCAACCCCTGAGCTTGCCTTTGCCTCAGCTCAGCTGAGGGGATCTCCCATGACCAGAGCACCCCTCCCCAACACTTAACAAGCTAACCCCAGGACTGATTGGGGAAACACAAAACAAAAAGATAAAAAAAACCTGCTCTTAGTTTTTTCACACCAGTCAGCTCAACACCAAGTTCTGCAGCTTCTCACTTAAATAACCAGAAGACACAACATACAATCACCATCACGAGCAAGAAAAAGCAAAATAAGAGCTAAAAACTATAGAATCTTTCTATGGAGACAAAGACCAAAGCACAAATACCAAAGAGGTCAGCGGTGAGACTGTACTTCCACCTGAAACTTCAGAAGTGTCTATGAACTTCTCATATGGAAAAACAGCTCTCCTGGAACAGCTGAACAAGGAAATTGAAATAAAACAGACCAATGAGATTAAAAGTATGACATAAGAATTCAGTGATGAAAACATCTCTTTAAAAAGGAAAATTGAACAAATGGAAAAGGAAGCACAATGCCTAACAGGGAAAATTGGACAAATGGAAAAGGAAGTATAGAAATTAACTAGAGAAAATAACTCCTTAAAAGGAACAATTGAACAGATAGAAAAGGAGATGCAAAAGTTAACTAAAGAAAACAATTTGATAAAATTTAGAATTGGTCAAGTAGAAACTAATGACTCTATGAGACAGCAAGAATCAGTCAAACAAAATCTAAAGAATGAAAAGATAGAAGAAAATCTAAAATATCTAATTGGAAAAACAACTGATCTGGAAAACAGATCCAGGAGAGAAAATTTAAGAATTATTGGGCTGACAGAAAGCCACGATGAAAAAGAGAGTCTGGACAATATCTTCCAGGCAATCATCAAGAAAAACTGCCCAGAAGTTCTAGATCCAGAAGGCAAAAAGTTGTCACAAGAATACACCATTCCCCCCCCAAAAGGGATCCCGGAATCAAAACCTCAAGAAATACCATTGCCAAATTCCAGAGCTATCAAGTGAGGGAGAAAATACTACAGGCAACCAGAAAGAAACCATTCAAATATCGAAGAGCTACAGTCAGGATCACACAGGACATTGCAGCTTCTACATTAAAAGACTGAAGTAATTGGAATCCGATATTCTATAAGACAAAGGAGCTGAGACTACAACCAAGGATCAACTACCCAGCAGAGTTCAGCATAACATTTCAGGCAAGGAGGTGGTCATTCAACGAAGTAAGGGATTTCCAGACCTTCCTGAAAAAACACCAGAACTTAATAGACAATTGGATCTTCAAATGCAGGTCTCAAGAGAAGCACAGAAAGGTAAACAGGAGGGAAAAAATCTTGTTACTCAATTTGGGCAAACTGTTTACCGCCTTGTAAGGGAAGATGATACCTGTTAATCTTGAGAACTGTACATTTTTATGAAATATAAAAGGGATATACATAGAGGGAAGGGGTATGAACTAAATGAAGTCATGTAAAAATATGATTTAAGTATGCCGAAGTGATTATAACAGGAGGTGTGAAAAGGAGGAAGTAGAAAATGGTAAATAACATCACAGGAAGAAGTACAACACTGTAGCAGAATGAAAGAGGGGAGAGTGATGAGCATTGTTTGAGAGGTACTCTCATCTGATTTGTTTTGAGGAGGAAACAATAAACTTAAGGAGATAATCCTAATTAGCTCTATAGGGAGTAGGAGGGGAAAGGGGAAGAAAGGGAAGGGAAGGAAGAAGCAGGGATAAAGGGGAGTAAAAGGGAGGGGGGCTAAAAGAAGGAAGGGAAGGCTGCAGGAGGAGTTGGCAAAAAGTGAAAACTATTGAGGAGGGGAAGGAAGTTGGGAGATCTAAAAGCACAAATGCTGGGAAAGAGGATGGAGAAATACACAGATTGTAATCGTAACTGTGAATGTGAATGGAATGAACTTTTCTGTAAAATGGAGACGGATAGCACAATGGATTAAAAGGATCCAACAATATGTTTACAAGAAACACATTTGAAACGGGGGATACACACAGGATAAAGGTCAAAGGTTGGGGCAGAATATATTGTGCTTCAACTGATGTAAGAAAATCAGGGATAGTGATCCTAATTTCAGAGAAAGCAAAAGCAGAAAGAGATCTAATCAAAAGAGATTAAGGAAGAAAACAATATCCTATTAAAAGGCACCATAGACAATGAAGCAATATCATAACTAAACATGCATTCTCCAAGTAGTATAGCATCCAGATCCTTAGAGGAGAGGTTGGAGGAGTTGAAGGAAGAAATTGACAGCAAAATTATACTAGTGGGGGACTTCAACCTCCCCGTCTCTGAACTTGAAAAATCTAACCTCAAAATAAACAAGAAAAGGGTTAAGGAAGTAAATAAAACTCTGTATAAGGTAGGTGTGAAAGATCTCTGGAGAAAATTGAATGGGAATTGAAAGGAATACAGCTTTTCCTCAGCCATACATGGCATATATACAAGAATTAACAATGTACTAGGACATAAAAACCTCACAATCTAGTGCAGAAAGGCTGAGATAGTCAATGCATCCATCTGAGATGATAATGCGATAAAAATTATATGTAATAAAAGGCCATGGAAAGATAAACCAAAAATCAATTGAAAACTAAATAATCTAATCCTAAAGAAGGAGTGCGTTAAAGAAGAAATGATAGAAACAATCAACAACTTCATTCAAGAGAATGACAATAATGAGACAACCTACCAAATTTTATGGGATACTGCAAAAGCAGTTCTTAGGGGAAGTTTTATATCTTTGAATGTCTACATAAATAAAGTAGAGAAAGAGAGATCAAAGCCTTGGGTATGCAGCTGAAAAAGCTAGAAAAAGAGCAAATTGAAAATCTCCAAGTAAATACCAAATTAGAAATACTGAAAACCAAAGGAGAGATTAATAAAATTGAAATTAAGAAATCTATTCAATTAATAAATAAAACCAATAGTTATTTTCATTAAAAACTAATAAAATTGGTAAAACTTTGGTCAATTTGATTTAAAAAAGAAAGAAAAAAAAATTACTAATATCAGAAGTGAAAGGGATGAACTCACCTCCAGTGAGGAGGAAATTAAAACAATAATTAGAAATTACTTTGCCCAACTTCATACCTACAAATTCGACAATCTAAATGAGATGAAAGGGTACTTTTAAAAATACAGGTTGCCCAGAATAATAGAAAAGGAAGTTGAATACTTAAACAACCCTCTCTGAGAAAAAGAAATTGAACAAGCCATCAACGAACTCCCTAGGAAAAAAAAAACTCCAGGGCCAGAAGAATTCACAAGTGAATTCTATCAAACATTTTAAGAACAGTTAATTCCAATAATATGTAGAATATTTCTGAAAACTGGGGAAGAAGGAGTCCTTCTCAGTTCTTTTTATGATACAAGTATGGTTTTGATACCTAAACCAAGAAGAGACAAAAGACAGAAAGAAAATTATAGACCAATTTCTCTAATGAATATTGATGCAAAATTTTAGATAAGATTTTAGCAAAACGAATACAGCATCTTATCACGAGAATAATACATTGTGATCAGGTAAGATTCATACCAGGAATGCAGGGCTGTTTCCAATATTAGGAAAACTATTAGCATTATCGATCATATCAACAACAAAACTAACAAAAAACACATGACTATCTCAATTGATGCAGAAAATGCTTTCGACAAAATACAACACCCATTCCTATTAAAAATGCTGGAGAACATAGGAAAAAAGAGAACTTTCCATAAAATAATGAGCAGTATCTACCTAAAACCTTCAGCAAACATTATATGCAATGGAGATAAGCTAGATGCATTTCCAATAAGTTCAGGGGTGAAACAAGGATGTCCATTATCACCACCATTATTCAATATGGTACTAGAAATGTTAGCTGTAGCAATTAGACAAGATAAAGAAATTGAAGGAATAAGAATAGGCAAAGAAGAAACTAAGCTATCACTCTTTGCAGGTGATATGATGGTATACTTAGAGAATTCCAGAGATTCAAGTCAAAAATTACTTGAAATAACAAACAACTTTGGCAAAGTTGCAGATTGTAAAATAAAGTCGCACAAATCTTCTGCATTCCCATTTAAAACCAGGGTAGGCACTGTAAAATATTTGGGAGTTTACCTGCCAAAGCAAACCCAGGGACTATATTAACGTAATTACAAGACACTTTTTGCACAAATAAAGTCAGATCTAAGTAAGTGGAAAAGCATCAGTTGCTCATGGGTAGGCCGAGCCAATATAATGAAAATGACAATTCTACCTAAGTTAATTTACTTATTTAGTGCCATGCAAATTAAACTATCAGATAATTATTTTATAGAGCTGGATAAAATAATGTCAAAATTCTTATGGAAAAACAAAAGGTCCAGAATATGAAAGGGACTAATGAAAAGGGATGCTAGGGAAGGTGTCCTACCTCTACCAGACCTCAAAGTGTACCATAAAGCAGCAATTATCAAAACCACTTGGTATTGGCTAAGAAACAGAGGGGTAGGCAAGTGGAATAGACTTGGTACTCAAGACACAGTAGGCAAGGAATATAGCAACCTGTTTGATAAACCTATGGATCCCAGCTTCTGGTATAAGAACTCACTGACAAAAATTGCTGGGAAAACTGGATAACAGTGTGGTGGAAACTAGGCATAGACCCATGCCTGACACTGTACACAAGAATAAAGTTCAAATGGGTACATGATCTAGGTATAAAGATTGATACCATGGACACACTAGAGGAGTAAGGAATAGTGTATTTATCAGATTTATGGAGAAGGGACGAATTTTTGACTAAAGAAGAGATAGTAAGCATTATGAAGTGCAAGATGGATAATTTTGATTTCATCAAAGTGAAAAGCTTTTGCGCAACCAAACCCAATGCAACCAAAATTCGGAGGGATGTAGTATATTGGGAAAGAATTTTTACCACTAATCTAGGGGATAAAGGCCTCATTTCTAGAATATATAGAGAACTGAGTCAGTTGTACAACAATACAAATCATTTCCCAATTGTTAAATGGTCAAAGGATATGAACAGGAAATTTTCAGAGGAAGAAATTAAAGATATGTATAATCACATGAAAAAATGCTCTGAATCACTTTTGATTAGAGAGATGCAAATCAAAGCAACTCTGAGGCACCACATCACACCTATTAGATTGGCAAGCATGACAGAACAAGAAAATGATAAATGTTGGAGAGGATGTGGAAGAGTTGGAATACTAATTCATTGTTGGTGGAGCTGTGAGCTCATTCAACCCTTCTGGAGAGCAGTTTGGAACTATGCCCAAAGGGCTACAAAAATGCGCATACCCTTGGACCTAGTAATATTGCTTCTAGGACTGTATGCTCAAGAGATCACAAAAATGAGAAAGGGTTCCACACATGTACAAAAATATTTATAGCAGCACTCTTTGTAGTGGCCAACCTGGAAATCAATGTGATGCCCATCAATTGGGGAATGGCTGAATAAATTATGGTATATGAATGTAATGGAATACTATTGTACTACAAGAAATGATGAACAAGAAGACTTCAGAGAGGCTTGGAAAGACTTACATGATCTGATGCTGAGTGAAAGGAGCAGAACTAGGAGAATTTTGTGCACAGCAATGGCCACAGTATGTGAGAGTTTTTTTCTGGTAGACTTGGATCTTCGTAGCAAAACAAGGACATAAAAAAAAATCCCAATGGTCTTTTAAGGCAAGGTGCCTTCCACATCCAGAGAAAGAACTATGGAATTCAATCACAGAATATAGTAGATCATTTGTGTGTGTGTGTGTGTGTGTGTGTGTGTGTGTGTGTGTGTATTATGTTCTGGTTTGTTATATGATTTATCCCATTTGTTTTATTTCTTCTACACAGCATAACTATAGTGAAAATATATTCAACAGGAATATATATGTAGATCCTATATAGAATTGTATGCCATCTTGGGGAGGGAGGGGAGTTGTGGGGTGTAGGTAGGGGGAAAAAAATCTAAGTTTCATGGTAGTAATTGTAGGACATTAAAAATAAATAAAATGAATAAAAAAATTTAAGAAAGGAATTATTTTCTTCAGTGATCCTTTCTCCTTCTCCATCTGAGCAATTCTTCTTTTTAGGGCATTTTTCTCATTGACTTTTTGGATGTGTTTTGCCATTTAGGTTGGTCTATTTTTAAGGTATTATTTCCTTCAGCATTTTTGGATCCCCTTTCACAAGCAGGTGACTCATTTTTTCATGATTTTCTTGCATCACTCTCATTTCTCTTCCAATTTTTCTTCTACTTCTCTTACTTGATTTTCAAATTTTTTTGCACTCTTCCATGGCCTGAGGCCAATTCATATTTTTTGGAGGCTTTGGATGTAGCAGCTTTGTTGTTCTCTTCTCTTTATATATTTTGGTCTTCCTTGTCACCAAAGCAAGATTCTATAGTCTCTTTTTTTTCTAGTTTTTTGCTCATTTCTCCAGCGATTTACCTGACTTTTGAACTCTTTGTCAAGGTAGTTTTCTGCTTTCAGTGAGGATGGGGGCGTGTACTGTCAGCCACTTGATACCCCTACAATCTGTGGGCCTTGAGTTCCAGAAACAGCCACTATCAGTGCTGCTGTAGCTACTGCAGGCTCCTCTGCCCCCTCCACCACCCTAAGGCTGGGATCCAACCATGCTACTCTCTCACATAGGTCTGACAGGTTTTTTCCATGGACCTTTCAAGTTGTCCTCAGTATTTTGGAGTTGAGAAGTCTAGAAACCACCACAATCCTCCTGAGGCCTTCTCAGGCTCTGTTTATGCTGGTGCAGCCCGCGCTGGACTTAACTCTGCTCTGATCCAGCACAATAGATAATTCCTGTCGACCTTCTAGGGTGTCTTGCGCTGGAGATTTGCTTCACATCATCATTTTGTGGGGTCTGAAGCTCCAGAATTTGTTTAGAGTCATTTTTTGCAGGTATTTGGCAGGGTTTTGGAGAGAGTTCTAGCAATTCCCTTCTTTTACTTTGTCATCTTGGCTCCCCTTTCCCCAGGAAAGACATTTTAAAGTTCTTTCATGCTGCCCAAATGTTATTGTCAAAGAATATGTGGACACATCTGGAGGAGACAATTTTTGCCTGGGTCAGCTCTCCAACATTCATAGAACTGAAACCACTGAGAAATCAAGACTGAACATAGGCAAATGTGTGCTGTTGGAATGTAAAGGATAGGGTGCCTCAGTGATCATGCAATGATTGTGCAGAGTTACTACCTAGAGTACAGAGAATCTGGCTGAGCACCAGGAGACACTGTTCATAAGATTTATCCCAATTGCACTCCATCTTGGGGAGGGAGTGAGGAGGGAAGGGGGAAGGAGGGCGAGGGAGGGAGAAAAAAATCTAAGATATATGGAAGTGCTTGTAGAAAACTGAAAACAAAATAATTTTAAAAATTAAAAAAAAGATTTATCCCAATGCATATATTAGGGTATTTGAGTTAAAGCAGCGCCATTGTTGGATTCAGTACCAGGCTGCCATTGCAGAAGCTGCTCAGGCCAGAATAGGAGCAGAAAATATCCTTAGACTAGGCTCAGTAGGGGGAATAGCCCCCGCTATCAGTCTGTCAGCTATTGCTGAGATTGGCATGAATGACCTCTACCAATTATGCATACTCCGGATGAGTTTTATAAAAGTCTCAGGGACCTGATTACTTAAGACAGAGCATTAAAGAAATGCCTTGCTGGATTGAAGTCCATCTACACTGTGCTCTCCAACTCCATGAAGTACCCTGCACATTGCAGGTCCACAATTACTACGTTGAGGTCCTTGTGCTTTGGTCATGTGTCAGGATGGTGGACTATAAAACACAAAACTCCAAAGATGGTGATAACTTTTGCCATGCTTGACCTTTTCATATCACAAACTGGATTAATTTTTATTTTTAATTAATTTTAATTTAATTGTACTTAATTTTTAATTTAATTTTAATTAATTAATTTTCCCTCCATTTAGGACCTCATTCAGGCAGGCCTCAGAGCTTGGAGCGGGGGAAAACCTATCCAGATGAAGTCTTTACCAGATATATATGAAGGAATCATTCCAGTGATGGAAAATGTAACTTTTGTCACTTACTAAATACTTTTGTATGCATAACATATACATATACATGTGCATTTTTGTGTGAATGTATGTGTGTATATAATCTACAAATATTATTCCAAAGAATAAATTCAATATTGCTAATGTGTAAATGCAGAGAACGTTCACAAAAGTTCTCACCTCTATCTCATTCTGTATGTGAGCTATTGCTTTTAAGTATATATCTTAATCAAGAATGAATTAATAATAATGAATAAAGGTTAATATTCTTAAGAGCATCTTGAATCTGCTTTTAAGGAGGTTGGGTCACAAAAATTTTAGTGTGGCCTTTTGCAAAAACAATTTTTTTCAAACTTGAACAAGTGAAGACAAAATTTTATTCATATTGTCTTCCAGCTTCAGTGTTAATATTTAGCAAGGTTAGTATGAATGTACATATTTTAAAATTCCTTATCCCTAGACAAAAACTTGTTTTGCTACATATTGTTCCCTTTCTGATGACTGTGATTAACAAGAGGTCTTTCTCTGCCCTGTTAAAGAGTAGCAATTATGTTCTTCCTAAATCTCTGGGCATCAAGTCTTGTTATTAAAAAGCCTGGGGCAGAAATAACTTTCCTTCACTGATGCAGGGGGAAAACATTAAGATTTTTAAGATAGTGAAAAGAGTATTACCATCCCTTTTAAATAGCAAATTGTTTGGCAAAGCTCATGATGCTTACACTAAATAATAAATAACTAGTATTTTGAAAAATATGAAAATTTGTTTTGAATACTGTGCAGAATGATGACATTGCAATTGCTCATAATGGGTAGTTTAACTATATTCATTCTTGATTTGATATGTGGTCTTTCATGTACAGTTCAGATCATGTATGCTTATGACATCGTTTGAAATTCAGGTTTTGTATTTTGGGACAAGGCTGCCAACAGGTATCCCGTTTATACCTTTGCATTATTCCAAGCCCAGTGCCATCAATGACCATATTAATTGGCTGTGACTTTTTATACAAAAGCTACGTAGAAAAAAATGGCATTCGTATGTGCTTTTTATCTAGCTGGTAGTGTAAATAAAATTCTGAAAATCTCAGTTAAAAAAAAGTCCAACTTTAAAATGTGCACATACTTTCTTTTTTCTGGACATTTACCAGCTCATCACTAGGTTCATCCTTCCCTATGTTTCTCCAGCAGATTACAATGTCAAGCATCTTCCCTCCCCTCCCCCTGACCTCCATCTCTGTTACTCTCTGTTTCTATCCCTCTCTCTGTCTCTGCCTCTTTCTTCTCTTCTCTTTCCAAACACCTAGAAAAAGTAGTCTATGCTCATTGCCTCCACTTGCTTTCTTACTTGTGCCTCAATCTTTGTAATGACTTCCAAGTAGCCTCATCACTCAACTCATCAAGAGATTGCTCTCTCCAAAGATACCAATGATCTCTAAATTCTCACATCTGATGGCCTTTTCTCACACCTCGTGTTATCTGCTATCATGGACTTAGATGACTCCTGGATCTATAGATTAAGCCTAAATAAGTCTCTCTCCCAAGTTCCAGTGCTACATAATCAGTTGTCTATTGAACATTTCAAATTGCATATCCCAGAGATATTGCAAACTCACCACGTCCAAAACAGAACTTCTCTTTTTTTCTAAACCTTGCCCTCTTCCAAATATCCTTATAGCTGTTGATGATATCACTATCCTTTCATTGTCTCTGATTTGTAATCTCAGCATTACCCTCCACTCCTGACACAAAATCCCCCATTTCCTAACCTTTGCACTGGATGATCTCCATTCTTGGAATATTCAACTTCTCATCTCTACTTCTCAGCTTCCCTGGCTTCCGTCAATACTCATCTCAAGTCCCTCTTCTGCTGGAAAATATCCTCAGTTTTCCTCTCTCCCCACCCCAGTGCCTTCCATCTGAGAGTACCTCCCATTTACACAGGATGTATCTTGAATGTACATAGTTATTTGCATGTTGCCACCCTCAGTAAAAATGCTCTCTTTGAGGGAGAGAAGACTGCATTTTTGCCTTTCTTTATATCCCCAACCCTTACCACAGTGCTTGGCCTCTAGTAAGCATTTAAAAAATGCTTGTGAATTGATTGACTTTCCCTTACTACCTCTATAATATCTTTCACACTTGGTCCCTGCTCTCTAGCCCTCACCACCCTTTATCAAATTTTATTTCAGTGGACTTGATATTTTTGCCTCAAGTGTCTCCTCACTCCAGTACATTCTACACTTTTTGACCATGTCACTCTAGTACTCAGCCAACTTAAACAGCTCCCTATTGCTTCTAGGATAAAATAGTAAATGTTTGGCTTTTAAAGACCTTCACAGTCTAGTTCCAACTTATCTCTCCAGGCTCACTGGCCATTCCTCTCCCTCATACACCCTATGATATAGCCTAACTGGTCTTCTTTTTGTTTCTTAGACATCTTCTGCCTCTAGGCCTTTGTCTTGAGAGTTCTCAAATGCAGTTAATTCTGCCTCAGAGAAAGCCTTTCTTCAAATACCACCTTCTACAGAAAGACTTTCTGGAAGCAACTTCCCTCTCAAACTTCCTTATAAATAACTACTTTGTATTTCTTTGTATTTCTGTTTCCCATACTTATTCTCTACCTACTTAGATTTGTTATTTTTGTCTTTCTCCCTTTACAATGGAAGCTGCTTCAGAATAGCTATTGCTTGTTTCCTTGTCTTTGTACCCTCGATGCCTAGTACAGTGCCTGGCACATAGCAAGTGCTTAATAAATACCTGTTGCTGATTCCTTGATTGAATTGTGGAATATCTGGACAAATTGTGGCAGCACATTAATAGAATAGAATACTATTGCACTATAAGAGACAATGGATATAAAGGATTCAAAGAAGCATGAGAAGATATATGAACTGATGCAGAATGAATAAATGAATGGATGAGTGGATGGGTGAATGAGAATTTTGTACTAAGTGTTTTCTATGTGCCAGACAATATGCTAAACACTGGGGGCAAAAATATAATCCTAACCCTCAAGGATCATACTTTATAATGGGGGAAGACACTATATAAAGGGAAGTGGTAGTCAGAGAAAGGTGATTTGATAATGGCTCCAGAGCAAGAGACCAGGGGCTGTGGGAGGGAAGGAAGAGAAATGGAGATACACCTGTTGCAGCATGATGGCAAGATTACCTTAGTGAATGACTGGGATGTGATATGATTGTGTACTTACCAATTAAGTCAGCTCAGCCCTGGGGTTAGAAATTCCAAACCTAAGTAGATTAAGTTTCCCAGGTCATGATCTTTGAAGGTTGAGTTTAGGAGGGTCAGCAGTGGTAAGTAAAGTAAGCAAAATCAATACAATATATATAATGACCAAACTTGACTCTGGAGAAGAAATGAAAAAAAATCACCTCTCTCTTTTCATTGGAAAGGCAAAGAAATAGGAAAATGGAATGTATATGCTGCCAGACTCGATTGATGTGATCATTTTAACAGATGTTTTTTCCCCTCGTTTAATCCTTGCGACATAGGACACCTAGCTTGATAGGGAAGGAGGAAGAAATATATTAAGAAGTAGAGGTGATGTAAAAATAAAAGGCATCAGTGAAAAATAAGGCATTGTTTTGTTTTGAAAGGTGAGTCATTCCCAAATAACCACATTTCTTTTTAGATGGAGTTACTAAATTGGTAGATGAGAGAAAAAATTTGGATGCAATAAACCTGAATTTCCCAGAAAGATGTTTAACAAGGTCTTTCAGAATTTCTTTGTAGGTAAGATGAAAAATTACAAACTAGATGATATTACAACGAGATAGATTTAGGGAAAGATAAAATAACTAAACTGCAAAAATGTCAATTAAAAAACTAATGTTGACTTGAAGGTCTCCAGTGGAATGTAATCAATCAGGGATCTCTGTTTTTTCTATTCTGTTTGACCTTCTTATCAATGAATAGATTGAAGATATAGATGGTAAGTCTCAAACTTGCAGGTAAGAGGAAGCAGCTGAGAGGGAGAACTAACAAACACCAAGTCAAGATCCTAAAAGATGGTGACAGAGATTCTAGACCTTTTAAACAATTTGAAATATCTAGCAATGAGACAGTCTGCCTCAAGAAATAACCCATTGCTGCAGGTATGCAAGAAGAAGGTTGTCTTGAATGGAGGGATTAGACTGGGTGATTCAGTCTTCAACAGATCCATGATCTCACTGATATGGATATTCCCTCCACCAGTGCAGACCACAAACTTTCTCATTCTGTGATCTGTTCTTTTTAGAGCCTCCACAAAGTGTTTATTTTTAAATGTACTAGAGGTCCTCCTCTAGGTCATTTTGCATTTCATGGGTGCCAGTGGATACATGGTGTGTGTGTGTGTGTGTGTGTGTGTGTGTGTGTGTGTGTGTGTATGTGTGTGTGTGTGTGGCGGGGGAGGGAATAAGTATTTACCTAATGCTAATGTTCTATACTTTTACAAATATTATCTCATTTGATCCCCACAACAACCCTGGAAAGGAGGTGCTGTTATTATCCCCATTTTATAGTTGAAGAAACTGAGGCAAACAGAGGTTAAATGACCCTCCAAGGGATATCAATGAAAACAATGTATGATTGAGGAAGGATGTGAGCAAGAGTGGTGAGTATCAGATGGATATCTAGACGTGGAGGTTCTATGGAAATACTTGCACCAATCTGAGGTGATTTGAATCAGGTCTTCCTGACTCTAGGCCCAGCATTCAATCCACTGCTCCACCTGACTGTCTCTGAATGCCCCTTATGCTACTTTTTGAGCATGTCATCATTGGAAGCCTATTTCTTCCCTCCATGTATCTCTCTCCATTGCCCTTAGGGTTCACCTACAGTTGTGATTCCTTATATACTGTGGTGTTCCAAGATTGACAGTCACATGATTTTACTAGAAGAATGTTTGAAAAGATGGAACAACTTGGGATAAGTAAAAGCACTGCAACTCACCCTGCTCTCTCAATTCCAGTTAATTGACCCTCTTTCAGATATAGGTACTGATGTATTAATTCAGGGAAATTGATTAACTGTATATCATAATCTAGACACTAGGTACTTTCCACCCATAGTGTTTGGAAGGCTCTAAAGGAAATGTGAAATGTGAAGGATGGGGGCTAACAGGAATGAAAGAGTAAAAGCCTGGGATCAACAATAGGGAAATGCTGCAACAGAGAGAAAACAAGCTCTTTCACTTAGAAGGTCCCAAGTGTCAGGCAAATTCCCAACATGGAAGGAAGTATAAAGAGCAAAAAACAAAAGAAAAAAAAGGAAAAAAAAGCACAAGAGGACAGAATGATTAACAATCATAACTGTGAATGTGAATGGAGTACACTGTCATAAAATGGAAGAAAATAGTAAATTGGATTAGAAAATAGAACACAACTGAAATAAAATAATTTAAATAGAGTCAAAATGAGAAGCTGGAGCAAAGTCTACCACTACTGAGCTGAACTCAAAATAGTCGGATTAGCTATCATGATCTCAGATAAGGTTACAGTAAATACAGAAAAATTAAAAGAGATCAACAAGAAACTCACATTATGCTTGATGGCAGCATAGATATGAAATCAATATCCATACTTAACATAGAATTTGTTATTTTGTAGTGGTTTTAGTCATGTCTGACTCTTTCTGACTCCATATGGAATTTTCTTGGCAGAGATACTGTTGTCGTTTGCCCTTTCCTTGTCCAGCTCATTTTACAGATGAGGAACTGAGGCAAACAGGGTTAAAAGATTTGCCAGAGTCACACAGCTAGCAAGTATCTGAGGTGAATTTAAACTCAGTTCTTCCTGACTCAAGGTTCTATCGAATGAGCCACCTAATAGCAAAGTTTTTGTTTTCTGTCCTTCATTTGTTGAAGAGCACCAATGACCTCATGGAGTGATGTCTTGTACAAATTAGATTTAATTAAGGCAAAGTTGTGCAAAGGTATCAGCCTCACTCTCTCTTCCAGAGTCATCAAAGTCCAGCGGCAAGATAAAAGTCGGGATGACTGAAGATGGCGCTGGATGCAGTAGATGACTTTGGAGTTTTCAATGTCTGATCAAACTCTCCATAGCACCTGATTCAGCTGCCTTTATGGCTATTGGAATAAATTGTTCTCCTTTGCCCATTCCAATGGGAGTCAGGAAAACTTCATATGCTTGGGGTTAGACACCCTCACCCTAACTCACTGTTTGAGGCCTATTGTTTATGCTCAGCCTGGTTTAGCCAATCTACATAGATGGCTTACTGGAGTGTGGTCACTGTACATGCTACAGCTTCTTGGAGCCACAGAGGGATGGGTGCCAGGTCAACACCATAGGCATATGAGTAACCCTGAAAAAGGCTTAGCAAGCCCTCACCAGAGGCAATAGTCCTCCTTCACCCCATACACCCAACATAAACCCACATACACCTCATCCAAATAACAAGCTGCTAAATACTTAAAAAAACAGTTAATTGAACTGGAGGGATAAAAAGTATCTATATATCTGGGCATGTTAATATATCCCTTCCAGTATTAGAGGAATCTAGCCAAAAGAGAAATAAGAAAGAAGTTAAGGACCTGAATAGAACTTTAGAAAAACCAGAAATGCTAGATCTCCGGAAATTATAGAATAAGGAATTGTATACTTCTTTGCTATTTGTGAAACTTTTACAAAAACTGACCATTCATTAGGGAATGAAGACCTTAACATGGAGTGAAAAAAAAAGTACTTAAAAGTAATGAGAAGCTAAATAATACAATTCTAAAGAACCTGTGGGTCAAAAAATAAGTTATAGAACAGATTATTTCATCGAAGAAAATTATAATAATGGGATGACATACCAAAACATATAGACTGAAGATAAAGCACTTCTGAGGGGAAATTTTATCTCTCACTGTATTCATCAACAAAAGAGAAAAAAGAACAGATCAATAACTTGAACATGCAATTAAAAACTTGAACAACAACAAAATTCCTAACTAAATGACAAATAGAAATTCAAAATTAAAGATTAATAAAATTGAAAGCAATTGAGTTAATTAAATAAATTCATTGAATTAATAAGTAAAACTAGGAACTACCTTTCAAAAAATAGTAAAATCGAGTTAAACTAATTGTTTTTTTTATTTTATTTT
>CM053775.1:44417103-44434236 GCA_028658325.1 Potorous gilbertii
AGAATATCAGGGCAGTTTTCCTTGATAATTTCATGAAGGATGATGTCTAGGCTCTTTTTTTGATCATGGCTTTCAAGTAGTCCCATAATTTTTAAATTGTCTCTCCTGGATCCATTTTCCAGGTCAGTTGTTTTTCCCATGAGATATTTCACATTATCTTCATTTTTTCATTCTTTTGGTTTTGTTTTGTGATTTCTTGGTTTCTCAGAAAGTCATTAGCCTCCATCTGATCCATTCTAATTTTGAGAGAACTATTTTCTTCAGTGAGCTTTTGCACCTCTTTTTCCACTTGGCTAATTCTGCTTTTGAAAGCATTCTTCTCCTCATTGGCTTTTTTAGCCTCTTTTGCCAAATGAGTTAGCCTATTTTTCATGGTGTTATTTTCTTCAGTATTTTTTGGGGTCTCCTTTATCAGGGTTTTGACCCATTTTTTCATTCTTTTCTTGCATCTCTCTCATTTCTCTTCCCAGTTTTTCCTCCAGCTGTCTAACTTGATTTTCAAAATCCTTTTTGAGCTCTTCCATGGCCTGAGCCCATTGGATATCTATTTCAGATGTTTGGGATACAGAGGCCTTGACTCCTATGTCTTTACCTGATGGTAAGCATTGGTCTTCTTCATCAGAGAGGAATGGCGCAATCATCTGCTCCCCGAGAAAATAACCTTTTATGGTCTTATTTTTTTCCCCCTTTTCTGGGCATTTTCCCAGCCAGTTACTTGACTTCTGAGAGTCCTCTCCACCCCTGACCTAGATCCGCCCAGCTAGTGCTTAGAGTCTGAGATTCAAATGCTGCTCCCCAGCCTCAGGTCTTTTGGCAGCAGGCCTGGCTGCTATTCAATGGGAGCTTAATTTCTGGTGCTCCGTTGGGGGCAGGGCTGCCTCCCAGACTTAGTTCCCTCAGGGGGTTTATGCAGAGACCTTTTGTAATGGAGCTCCTTCCGAGCTCGTGCCTGCTCCAGGAGCCTCTGTCTGCCTGATGCCTCTGCTGCTGCCTCCCGAGGGGGCCTGAGTCCTGGAGACACCCCTCTCCCCTCTCAGCCTGTCTCTTTCACTGACCTGTGAGTCTGTGAGTGGAGGGACCTTCGTGGCCCCTGGAGATTCCGTCCCTGAAGCCTGCTCGGATCTGCTTGCTCCTCTCAGTGCCACGTGGCCAGGGCAGGGCAGGGCAGGGCTCCGCTCCCGTCTGGTGTGCGATGGACCTTTGGGATTGGTTTTTCAAGGCTCTCTGGAAGGGAAATCTCCTTCACTGTGTTTCTCTGTGGCTTCCACTGTTCCAGAATTTTTTGTGAGTTCTTTTTAGAGGAAATCTATGGGCTGTGGGTTCGGAGCTAGCATATGTGAGTCTTTCTACTCTGCCATCTTGGTTCCGCCCCCCTGTGTACTTGTTTTGACTTTATTCTAGTGTGCAGTATCATACATTGATCTATGCCCAGTTTCTGCCATACTATTTTTCCGTTTTCCCAGTAGTTTTTGTCAGACAATGAGTTGTTATCCCAGAAACTGGAGTCTTTGTGTTATCAAACAGTAGACTGCTGTATTCATTGACTACTAGACTACTATGTCTTGTGTAGCTAACCTGTTCCACTGATCTACCCCTCTATTTCTTAGACATTGCCAAGTGGTTTTGATGATTGCTTCTTTATAATACAATTTAAGATCTGGTGTGGCTAGGCCACTTTCCCTAGCATTTTTTTCATTTATTGCCTTGATATTCTGAACCTTTTTTTTTTCTTACAGATGAATTTTAATGTTATCTTTTCTAACTCTAGAAAATAATTTTTGGCAGTTTGATTGGTATGGTACTGAATAAGTAAATTGATTTAGATAGAGTGTTCATTTTTATTGTATTAGCTTGGACTACCCATGAGCACCTAATGTTTTTCCACTTACTTGGATCTGACTTCATTTGTCTGAAAATTGTTTTTTAATTGTGTTCACATAGTCCCTGGGTTTGTTTTGGCAGGTATACTCCCAAATATTTTATAGGGTCTATAATAACTTTAAATGGGATTTCTCTTTCTATCTCTCCAAGTTATCTAGCTAGAAAATTATTCCACTCTGTCTTTTTGTAGATTCTGTTGCCCCATAGTCTGTTTAAGGGCTTGATTTACCGTTGTTTCTGAGGAAAACAGGGGAGAACTCAGGTGACTTTCTTGCTTTACTCTGCTATCTTGGCTCTGTCCCTCAGAGCATTGTTTTACTACCCCCTTCCTCACCTAGAGTTTCAGGTTTCTGTTAAGCACTTTTGTTTAATCCTTTACAAACTAAGGAGAGTTTCTTTTTCAGCATTCATCCACTCACCAAGTGACCGCAAGTTTCCTCTTTCTGTGCCTCAGTTACCCCGTCTCCTATACAGATGAGGGAGTTTGAACTCTATGGCCTCTGAGGTCCCTTCTAGCTGAAATCAATTATCATGGGCAAAACCCAGAGGACATTAGACACTCACAATGTTATTGTATAACCAGGTAAATTATCACATTTTCTGGACTTCGTGTCATCTACAATGTTAAACAAACAGAGAAAGTACTTGTTCTCAGATTGTCAGCCATATGAATGGGTGGGAGGGTGGAAGGAAGGATGGGGGAAGCGAACTCAACCACAGAATCCTCTATTCTGATATTTCTTCTAGTAAAACAGTAACTCAAGTTCATAATACATTGGAAAGATTTTTTTTTCTAACATCTTGATCAACCAACTATAAAAAAAGGATGTGGGAGCACACATATCCCTAGGCTAAACATTAAAATGACCCAGAGCACATAGTCTGCTTTTCCCAGAAGTTCCTAACTGATTCTTCACTAATAGTCTCCTGTCTATCCTAGTTTATAAACTGGAATCCCTAAGCTAGAGAAAGGAGTTAATTAGCTAGCTATTTCACAGGAGTTTCAGTGTTTCATGCATGACATGTGTACAAATTAGATTCTTCTCCTCAGAGCTTTGCATATCAGCAGCCCTTGGCCCTCACTGACACAGGGTCTTCTAGGCCCTTTTTTTGCCACTTCTGGGGGATCACATTTGAGTGCTGGCCCTATCTTGGCCATGACCAACCATGCAATTCTATATAGCTTTAAAATATCCTCTCCTTGTAAAGATTTTTGTTCAGTATGCTACTGTCATCTTACCTGTGTGTGAAACTGACGGTTGAGTTCGTGTCTGAAAGTTCTGTCGTATTCTTTATGAAAACCAGGTCCTTGTTGTACTTGATGACACAAAGAACCTCTTCTTGAGATTTCACTCAACATGCTGTACTTCAGATGCCAGTAAAAACAAAATCAGAGGTCTGACTGTACCTGTGTGTTACTGAAATGGAGTGAAGGTGTTCATCATGAGCATTTAAGAGGCTATTGAACCGGGAGGGCAGGTTTCCTGCGGGGATATCAATAAAGGTAATACATGAGATAGAGATTAAGATTGTGAGCCAAGTCCTGAACTTCTTGAGAAAGAAGAGAGTGGACATTTTTTTTATACCCCAGATGATGAAGATTTGCATAACAAAGGATAATGAAACTGGAGAGTGTAAATCTCTAAGAAAAAGTCTTCCTGGGTATTGGTGGCAGTGGGAAGCTCAGAATGTAGCAATGGAGAGCTAGGAGCAAACCTAACTCCCCTGGGCCCAGTGTGTCTGTCAGAGGATGAGTAGGAGAATGAAAGAAGCTTCCTCTAACATTATAGTGGAGAGCGGGGAATACAGTATCTCCTAGAGGGAGCCATATTTCTGTGAGTATGAGAAGACAGGCAGGAGAATGAGAGGAATGGAGAAGGTTTTCATAACATCTTCAGGAATCTGACCACTCACACAATGACACAGATAGGACATGATTGAGACATCCATTTCCCAGCATCCTAGCTCCCTCATTTGTTGCCCTTAAAAAGACTTGACTTCCCATTACTTTCATAGCCCCACAGCAGCTGTTAGCTCCCTGTGACTCTGGTTAATGGGGTTGGGGTGAGGGTGGGGGGGCGGACTTCACTGCATTTGCACAAACAGATTTTGGACCAGTTGGAAGCTTGGAACAGAGATGGGGTTGAGATGTCTTGGACAGGGATAGGAGACAGACAAGCAGGCAGAACCAATGATAAGGTGGGATCCAACCAACCAGATTGGCAGCTGTCATGAAAGTTGAGCTTGGGAGATCCAATTTGGAAATTGATCTCGACCTCTAAGAATTCCTCTCATTGTTCCATATTTTATTTCAGTAAGTTCCAAATAGCAACCTCTTTCTTCATTTTTTTCCCATCTACCAGCTGGGAATAACTGGGGAGGGGGAAGAGACATGCTAGTAAATATTTAACAACCAGCTTTTCAGAAGGAAAAGTGCACATGAGACCCTTTTAAGTTTATTAACGTTTTCTCCATCATTTTCCTAAATTTAGACATCTACAAAACAATCAGTCAAGCCCTGATTTATTGCATTTGCCAATTTCCAAGGCATGAATGCTTGCACTGAAAATTGACCAGCCACTTTCCTGAGTCTATTGGAACATAGCCCTAGTTGGGGGGGAGGGGGAGGGAGAGTGAGGATGATTGGGCAAAACAATTTCTTTTCTTTAATCTTGTTTTTATTACTAGTTTTTGTTTCATTTCCTAATACATTCCCCCCTGTTTGTCATTACCTTATTAACATTTTTTTTGCTAATTTTTAAAAAGAGTAGAAAAGTAGTTCAGCTAAATCATAAAAACAACAATGGTACCTGCAGTGTATGCACAATTCCACACACCTATTGGTCCCTACACTGGCAGGTATATTTTCTTCAGGCAATATAATTAACACAAGCTTCAGTTTCAATTTTTTCATTGTTGTGATAATCACATGTATTATTTTCTTGGTTTTGCCCATTTTGATCTGCATTAGTTAAGATTCATCATTTCTCAGTGACAGGTGGAATTTGGACTCAGGTCTTCCGGCCTCCAGGCCCAAGGCTATATGCATTGTGGTACCTGCTATTGGTTTCAGATAGAAAGCCCTGTTTTTTTCCAGGAAAGCATCAGAGATCAATGCCTTTCCAATAGGACTTAAGAACTTGTCATAGAAAAGATTTCCATTCAGCCAGTATGTCAGAGAACAGAGTAGCCAATAATGTTTTCAGCATATATGATAGGGGGTAGGAAAGTAGCAAGGCACCATCCTCCATGCAGCCAAAGGGAAGAAAGCGTCAGGTGGCTTAACCAACTCTGGCCATTTCTCTCTCCTTGGCTACCACAGCTCTAAGCAGCAGGCTACTTTTTGAACCCCACCTGTAGCAGTGTGAACACTATTATCAAGAACCATTTTCTGTCTTGGTTGTGGTCAATGGAATCTGTCTTGCTAAAGTCTATAGTAGTAGACTCCTGCCTACCCAAAGGTGTATAGAAATTTTGAGGCCAGGTTGGATTCATTCCAAAAAGGCAAACCCTCAGTGTTCACAGGCCTTTTTTAAGGCAGGCCACCAAAAGTTGGAAGGAACTTCAGAGAGCATCTGGTCCTAAGAGAAGCAAAGTGGGCTACCACCTCACAGTACCTTCTACAGAGCAGACATACTGAGGCAAGAGCCATGATAGTTTTGCTGAGGCCTGGTGACTATAGCAGCAGGTAAAGGACAAGGGCAAGACTGAGTGACTTCAACTGTTGTCTTACCTCCCCTACCTCCTTCCATTTACCTGAAGATTCTGGAAGTTTTCACCACTTTCAGGTGAGCCTAGCTGGCCACTTCTTTCTGTCCTTCCCAAACAAAGGCAGAGGAATTCTCAGGCCTGGAGAATCATGCATCTTTTCTAGCTGCCTTCAATGAGTTCCTCAATAGATCTAGTTGAACTCCACATCCACACCAGGGCCCTGAAAGAGTCACCTGGTGTGATTGCCAAGTCATCAGCAGTGTTCTTTGAAAAATCAAGGAGGAATAAAGGGGCATTACAGTATTGCAAAAGGCAAACAACCCAGTTTTCAAAAAAGAAAGAGTCTGTAAGACTATAGTTCTGCGAACTTGCCTTTAATACTTGACAAAACTCTAGAATGTCTTTGGAGGGATGGCATTTTGGAGGGGAAAATGCACAAGGAGGGAGTGAGTTGAACATTATAAAAATAGGTCTTTCCAAGTGCACTTAATAGCCTTCCTTTACTTGGCTTCCTAGACTGGTAGATAGATAAATAAGGGGAAAACCTTATGTGGACATGGCCTACCTAGATTTCAGCAATGTGTGGGATGTCTCTCATGCTGTCTTTGTAGACAGGATGGAGGGCTGTGGGCTAGATGGCGACATAGTTAAATGGCTTGGGAATTTATAAAGCAATGTAATCCTAGGAGCACTCAATCAGTGGATCAGTGTCATCATGGAAGGAGATTTCAAGTGGAGAGCCTCAGGGGGTCTGGCCTTGTCCTTATACACATTAATATGTAAAATTAGTAAAATTATTAATGACTTGGATGAAGGCATAGATGAGATGTCTATCAGATTTGTAAGGATACAAATTTTCAAGTAGGGGAATGGTTATTCTGTTGAACGTGGAAAAGATTTGGTGTGGGAAAGGGGATCTAATGGCTATTTTCAACTATTTGGAGGACTGGTGTGTAGAAGCAAAGTTAGCTAAGGCAGAACTAGGAACTATACATAGGCTAACTGAGATGTAAGAGGAAACATCCCTAATAATATGAGTGGGTCAGGATCCCTTGGGGGTAGTGGGTTCCCTTTCACTCTAGGGCTAGGTTGGGGGGGGTGACAACTTATTCAAATGTGTGCACATGTGTGGGTATAGATGTATTTGCACATATGTGCTCAGTGATGTCACTTAGATGACAGATTCTCTGCTATTACAGCCATGGAGTCATCCTCAGATTTTTGCTGTCCCTTACCCCTACTCCTCTCTATCCAGTCAATTGCCACATCTTGTCCTTTCTACCTTCCTCCCATTCCTCCCCTTCTCAAATGATTTCATTACATATTGGTTGGATTATTACAATGGCCTCCCATTTGGGCTCCCAGATTCTCTCCAATCCACCCTCCACACAACTGCAAAAAGGATATTCTTAAAGTTCATATCTGATCATGCAAGTCCTCTACTTTAGAAACATCGATCCCTCACTTCTGTCTTCACAACAAGTTCTTCACCTCATTCAGAAGGCCCAGGAACTTGGATGGGAGGAAAATGAAACCATAACGTTTTTATTTTCACTAACCTCTAAATGAAATTTAACATTTCCTTCAGTTATGAATGGAGTGGTAAAACTTTATTCTGAGAAAAGATCTTTTGATTTCACCATATCAAAAAGTTGTGAAAAAGTTGATATCATATCATAAAACATATCAAAAGTGAAAACCCCTGAATCTAGAGTAAAATGGGCGTTTAAAAAAGTCTTTCACAATCTGACTCCAGCTGACTATTTCAGGCTTATTGTACTTTCACACAAGTTATGGTCCAGTCACCTGGTATACTTTGCCATTCCTTGCACATCTTTATCTACTTCTGCTTTACATCTTCCACCTACATGTCTTTGTATTGGTGACAACCCTTGCCAGGAATTCCTTCCCTTCCTCACCCTGCCTCTTGTAATCCCTTGTTTCCCTCAACCACCTATTTATGAGGGTTTGACCTGCCCCTCCCCTCTTAGGTACTGTATTTTTCCCCCAAATTTTCTTTTGTGTACTTACATGTGTGTTGTTTTCCCCTATAACATGTAAATTTCTTAGAGGCAGAGACCATTTCACTTTCTTCTTTGTATCCACAGCTGGGTACATAGTTGACTTTAACAAAGATCTATTTTTTTCTTCCTTGATTAATTCATAGTCTTTGGTTCCCCCTGCTGGTGAGTGGTAGTAGAGCAGACAGCCCTGTCGCAGCTAAAAACAGATTGAGCCAATGATGTCATATGCTGTCTGAAAGACAAGGATCCCCAAATATTAGTAATTAGTGAAATAATTGCCAGGAGAAAGAGGAATTTTGTGCCAGGGTACACCTAGGATAGGTAGAGGCTATGTTGGAGATGAGCGAGTAAAGGTGTAATCCAAAAGTCTATCCCCAGTGTAGTGAGGGTTGTCTCCCACATGTAGCAGAGAGGTGACCTTGTGTGGCCTGAAAGGAGGCAGAAGCGACATGTTTTTCCTGTTTTCCCTCACCTCATTCCATTTTCTCCAACGAATTCTTTCATTACTGCCAGGAAGGAAAGAAGGCATTTGGGGCTGGAGGCTACCACTCTGCTTTCCTCAGAGAGAAGGAGTACTGTATTCTGCTTCCTTAAATATTATCTGCAGTGTCAATCTACCCCCTTAAATGTTAAGGGTCAAACCATATCTAGGAGATGTGATCTTCAGGTTCCAACTAACCTTCTGATTGCTAATCCTTAATGGAGAAAGGAAGACTCCAAACTTCATATCCAGGGCTTGATTTGAATTCCCACAACAAATTTACATAGTCAGTAGAAAAGAAACCCATTTATCTGGGTCTATAGCAAAACCAAAATCAGAGGATGTATATATAAGAGAGCATACACCCGAAAATACAGAGTGAATGAGCTCTCCCATTGGGAGTAAGGTAATTCAGCCCAACTAATAGAGATAATCTTAGATCTCATCCAAGCAGGAGACGGGGACATGATGGAGACTGGCAACTTTTATGTCAGCTTCTTCCCAGAGTCTAATTTTCCTTTCAGCAATCTAAAATGGGTTTGGCATCTTCCATTTTTTCTCTCAGAGCTGGAAGCTAGAAGTGCTCAAAGCTACTGCAAAGGACAAAGTGACTCAAGAATTTGAAGAGACCAAATTTCTCCTCTTTCCTGCTTTGGTCAACTCCACCCTACCCTTCATGCAGGTGAGGGGCATTGATCTCCACCAATGAAAAGAGAGTCCCACACCAGTGAGCTTTGGGACTCAGATTTACATCATAATCCCAGGGTAGCTATGAAGTATCAATAGCTAAAGGCTCAGAAATTACTTTGGTAGGTTAGGTTGCTAGTCAGTTTAAAGCCAAGGGGGTTAAATATTGTTGTAGCTGGCCCATCACGTTTCACTCTACATAACCCCATTGGGGATTTTCTTGACAGAGATACTGGAACTGTTTTCCATTTCCTTCTCCAGCTCATTTTACAGATGAGGAAACTGAAGCAAACAGAGTGAAGTGACTCGCCCACAGTCACACAGCTAGTGAGTGAGACCAGATTTGAACTCAGGAAGATGAGTCTTTCTGACTCCAGGCCTGGTCTTCTGTCTTGGGAGCCAGGGTTGCTGGAAAGTTAGAATTTTGTCCGATCATTCCCATTCTTTCACCTCCAATATCTTCCTATTTACTGACTCCTTCCTATCTATGTATCAAATTCTTGACTCTTCCCCCTCCTGGCTGAATCCCTCTCGATTCCAGCCTGAGGAGTTAAGAAGCATCTCAATTCTGATGTCATTGACTCACTGGTTCTGTTGCCCTCACTGTTAGATGGCAGTTCCAATTAACCACTTAACATCAATTAGCTTTTTATAAAAGGCATATTTCCTTGGAAGATACAACAAAAGCAGAAGTACAAACGTTTCCCCCAGCAATATGGGGGCACACTTCCTTGATCCCACCTCAATCTGGAAAAAATGGATTTACTCAACACAATTTCTACATTGCCTTGGTCCTATCACGTCGTTGTTATGATATTTAAGTTACTATCATTGACAAATGCAAGTCTTTGTCTCAGCTACTGATGGCCTGAAGGTTTCTCCTGAGGGAGCTCCTGGGGGCATTGATACTGAGCTGGCCACAGAACCCCATGCTACCTGGAACCTTCAATACCCCTAAGTTTCAAATTTTCAATCCCTTCACCTAAAGCAGAAAAGAACCAAAACAAAAAAATAGACAGAGGGCCATTTCCATGGGGCCATATTCTCAAAGCGGGGAAGGCTTCCCCCTTTTCAGCATTATCTTTTACCAGACACCATTAACAAAGGAATCAAACCAAGAGAGAGAGAGAGAGAGAGAGAGAGAGAGAGAGAGAGAGACAGAGAGAGAGAGAGAGAGAGAGAGACAGAGAGAGAGAGAGAGAGCAGCTGTAGAAGAGAATGTCCAAAGCCTCTTTGAAAATGCCTCGTTTCAGTTCCACAGGGGCAGCGAGTCAAAGAAGCTTCCCCTAAACATGTAGTTAGCCCTCTAGAACCAGTTCCAGAATGTCTGGGCATAACTCATGATCTCTCCAAAGCACTTCCATTACACGTCATCTTGATTATCCTAGAAACAGGTTCTCCACCCTCTCGCACATGGAGAATTCATGTTAACTAAGTGTGCTGAAGGACCACTAAGTGGTGCTGCAGTGGATAGAGTACCAGGCCCCTAGGTCAGTGAGACTTGTCTTTCAGAGTTCAAATCTGAATTCAGACTCTAGCTGTTTGACCCTGGGCAAGTCACTTAACCCTGTTTGCTTCAGTTTCCTCATCCATAAAATGAACTAAAGAAGGAAATGGCAAATCACTCCAGTATCTTTGCCAAGGAAACCCCAAAACGGGGTCATGAAGAGTCAGATAGAACTGAAATGACTCAACCACAACAACAAAATGCTGATACACTCTGGACATGTGTTGGTCCTCAGTTACACCTCCAAACATACCCAAATTTCCCCCTTCCTTAATAACTTTTCACTTAACTTCTATTTTCTCAAGACCTAATTCTCTCCTCTTTCCTGCCAAATTCCCAGCCACTACCACAACTTCCTAACCACCAACTGCTCTCTCCAAGATTACCAGTGCTCACTTCACTGCTACCTCCAATGACCTTTTCCCTTTTTTCTCTCTCCTTGATCTCTGTGCATATCTTGACTTGGTCATCCTCTGTTCTTTTGTTTTCTATGACCTTGCACTCACCTGGTTCTCTTCCTACCTCATGGGTTCATAAACTGAGCTCTGCAAAGGACCTTAGAGGTCACCTAGTCCATCCTCTTCATTTTACGGATGAAACTGAAGTCTGAAAAGGTTAAGTGACTTGTCTGGGATCAAACACAAACAGTAAGTGACAGATCTAGGCTTTGATTTTAGACCCTTTAAGTTCAGAACCAGTGCTCTTTCCACTGCATCACACTTGACAACTGTTTAAAGACATCTTTAAGTCTCTTTCAGGGATTCAATGTCTTCCTGCTATCATTTGTGATAGGAGGCTGTGTAATTACCATGATTTCATTTGTTGCCTTCCAGAGATGACTTCTAAATTAATGTGTCTCCTTGGAACTCTAGTGTCTTATCTCTGATTTCTTAGTTGACATGCTCAACTGGATTTCCCATTAACACTTCAATCTCAGTATTTCCAAGACTGAATTCAATGCCTTCCTCCCTAAATGCACTCCTCTTCTCAGATTCCCTTTTTGTTGATAATGCCACCATCTTCATAGTCACTTTTGCTCAAAACCTTGGAATTATTTTTGAATTTTTCCTCTTCTCCTTTCTCAGATCTAGTCAGTTTGCAAGTATAAAGAATCCATATACGTACCATCTTATAACTGTTCCCCTATCTCCAATCACATGACCACTTCCCCTCCTCCCTCCTTCAGATCAAACCTTTATCACCCTCATAGGCTCATAAAATTTGGAGTCTGAAAGGACCTTGGTGATCATCTATCCCAACTTTTTTATTTTATTGGATGTATGACTTCAGGCAAATCCCTTAACCTTTCGTTACTCTGGCCAATATCCTCTTCAGGTTCTCTCTTCTCTAACACATCCTTCACTTGCCTTTGTACAAGCTATCCTTCCTTTCTGGAATGTATGCTCTCCTCATTGCTTTTTTACAGTTTATCCAGCAGTTTTTACTGTTTGCTCTTGGTTTTAGATTGATATTATTTAGAGTTTTAAGAAAAGTTCCATTTATTCCTATGCTTTCCAGTGTTTTAAATAGGAATGCGTATCATTGTCAAAAACTATTTCTCAATCAATTGATATAATCATATGATTTTTTTATACTTATAACTTTCCTAATATTGAACTCTTAATTCCTGATATAAATCCCACCCAGCCGTAACGTGATACATTCTTTGTGATATATTGCTGTAGTTTCCTTGAAAATATTTTCTTTAGAAATTTTGCCTTGATATACATTAAGGGAGTTAGTTGGTCTATAGTTTTCTTTCTTCGTTTTGGCTCTTCCTGGTTTAGATATTGAAATCATATTTGTATTGTAGAAGGAATTTAGTAGGACTCCTTTACCAATTTTTTTCAACCAGCTTATATGATATTGGAATTAATTTTCTTTAAATATTTGCTAGAATTCACTTGTTAATCCTTTTGGTCTTTGGGATTTTTTCTTAGGGAGCTCATCTATGGCTTATTTAATTTCTTTTTCTAAGATAGGGTTATTGATGTATTCTATTTCCTCTTCTATTTATCTGGACAATTTAGATTTTTGTAAATATTCATTTCATTCAGATTAGTTTTATTAGCATATTAGTTAGGCAAAATACCTCCTAACAATGGTTTTAATTTCACCTCCATTATTTTTGCATTCACTTTTTTGATTTTGATACTGATAATTTGGTTTCCTTTCTTTTTTATTCATGCCTGAAATATACTCCCTCCTCACCCCTGCCTTTTAGGATTCCTAGTTTCCTCTAAAGCTGAGCTTATATATAGCCTCATAATGGAATTCTGGACTTAGCTTTGTTTTGATGTGTCTAATCCTTTGGCTGTTTAACCCATTCCTTCCTCCAAGGTCCCTTTGACCTGTAGCCTTTCTTCTCCAAGAGGAGGATTCTCACCTGTTGCCTCCTTTGTCCTCTAGTCAGGAGCAATGAGATTTCACTTCCCAAGCATTCTCCTGGTGGGCAATTCATTTTGTGTCATAGGGTATTGGATCAAAGCATTCTCCCTACAGCTTTCCCTGGGTACCTCATCCTTTCCTCCCTGCTAAGTCATTCATTCAAGAACATAGTTTCCCTGCTGTTCTAGCTTCAGCTCTAGCATGTAACAAAATGAGTTTATTTCTCCTTGGTATTCGGAATTGCAAATGTTCATTTCATTGTAGCTAGAATTCCTATTCCCTCAACTTTAAATTGAAAGCTGTCTCTTCCTGGAGTCATTGATTAGCTCTCCCTAATCTCACTGCCTTACTGTGACACCTGCTGTGTTTTGTTTAGGGCTACTTGCTCGCTATAGCCAATTTCCTTTAATGGGCTGCGGAAGGTAATGAGATCGGAAATAGTGAAGAAATAAGAGAAGTCACAGCCTATGTTACACAAAACATATTACCACTGTGTTGCAGAGTTGGATGGACTCAGCAGATTTAATGGTTGTTTTATGATCTGCAAGATTTAAAAATGTATTTCCCAACCTCAGCTTCTAAGTGTGTTTTGTAATCTCTGTAGCAGGGTTCTTATCCCCTGTATTTCTGCCTTTGATTCTTGGATCAAAGATATTGAAAGTGAAATGAATTGATATTATAATTTTTCTTGTTCTTAATAACACCTTTCACTTTTCTTTATTCTTCACTTATAAGTAGAAAGACCCATAGATATTATATAGGTTTATGTACTAAATTGGTTTTCTCAAGGCCATTTGCTGAGCAATATCTGACCGAAATGGACTGATTCAAATGCAGTGGTTATTATAATTATTTTACATGAACATGCTCCTATTTTAGAGGTCGGAAGGAGGAGGGGAGGAACAAAGCCCAGATGTTCATATATAAACCCCTTAGAGTAACACTTTCATTCTGAAAATAAATTATAACTCCATTTTTAAAAAACATATTTTTCAGAGTTTAGAGGTCCTCAACAGGCAACCAAGAGAATTGAAAGTGGATTGGCTCTTCCACTGACTTTGTGTCCTTAGTGAATCATTTTCAAACCTCTCAGGTCCCTCCAGCTATAAAAAATGATTTAATAATGAACAAGTGAATGAAAAGCTCAGCCACTCAACAAGCATTGATTAAGTACCTAGTATGGGACAGGAAGTGATAGGGATATAAAGAAAGGCCTGTCCCTGCCCTTAAGGAGTTACCATATTCTAATGGGGGAGACAAATGCAAACAGTCAGGTATGCCAGCTCTCTACAGAGTTGTCCATAGCTTTCTTTCCAAGGAACAAGCATCTTTTAATTTTGTGGCTAGAGTGACCACCTGCAATGAACTTTGAGACCAAGAATACAAAATCTGACACTGCTTTCATTTCTTTGCTTCTGTTTGCCAGGAAGTGATGGTTCCAGTTGCCAAGATCTCAGTTTCCTTCAATGTTAAGCTTCAAGCCAGCTTTTACATTCTCCTCTTTCACCCTCATCAAGAGTCTTCTTAATTCCTCCTTACTTACTGCCCTCAAAATACTCTCATCTGCCTATAAGACTGTTGATATTACCCCCAACTTTAATTCTGGCTTTTGATTCATCCAGCCTGGCATTTCACATGATATACTCTGCATGTAAATTAAATAAATAAGGTGACAGTATACAGCCTTGTCATACTCCTTTTCCAATCTTAAACCAATCAGCTGTTCCATGTTTGATTCTAACTGTTTCTTCTTGGCCCACATACAGGATTAGTAGAAGGTAATCCCAGAGCAAAGGCTTCCTGTATAAGCCAGGAGGCAGACGTGAGAAGGGAGAACATGCCAGCCTTGAGGGTCAGCTAGCAAAAAAGCACACAGTTGGGACATGGAGATTCATGTATGAGAAACAACAAGTGTCATTGGAACATTAGTGTGAAAGGTATTTAGAACTGGAGAGAGAGAATAGGGGAATAGGTTATATAGTAATTTGAACGACAAGCAGAGGATTTGGGATTTGATCCTGTGGGCGATAGGAAACCACCAGAATATGTTGAATGGTGGCAGGGGGGATTTTAGAAAAATCACTTTGACACCTGCATGGAGGATGAACTGCAGTGGGGAAGGCTTAAGGCAGGGAGATAACTAGAAGACGCTGCCAATAGTCCAGATGTGAGAGGATGAGGGCCTGCACTAGGGTGACTGGGAAGATAGTAGTGCAGTTAACAGTCATCGGAAAGTTTGGAATCTTTATGCTGATGTTTCCCAGATCAGTTTGTCCAGCCCTAATGGTTTCTCTCCAGCTCCTCTATGGCCTCTCTGCCAACCTCCAGGCTTGTGTCTCCAATGACCTACTAGACATCTTCAACTTAACATTGTCCACAACTAAACATATCATCTATCTTTCCCCCTAAACCTCCCTCCCTCCTAACTTCCCTATTACTGTAAATGGCCCAGTCCTCCAAGTTGATGAACTAGGTGTCATCTTTGACTCCTATCTCTCACCCCGCCAGATCCAATCAGTTGTTGAGTCCTATCTTCTATATGAGTGGGGCACAGTGGAGGACCTGAGTTCCAATCTGGTCTCAGATACTTACTAGCTGTGTGAACCTGGGCAAGTCAACTAACCCTGATTGCTTAGTTTCCACCTCTCTAAAATGAGCTGGAGAAGGAAATGGCAAAGCACTCTAGGATCTTTGCCAAGAAAATCCTTAATGAGGTTACACAACGCTGGATAAGACTGAAATGACCGAAATCTTCTATATGCCTTATTCTGTCCTCTGATGCTACCACTCTGGTGCAGACTCTCATCACTTCACGTCTGGACCTTTATAGTGGCTGACTGGTTGGTTGGTCTCCCTTCCTCGGCTGTCTCCCCACTACATTTGAGAGCAGATAGGTGGCACTGCAGTGGAGAGAGTGCTAGGCTTGGAGTCAGGATGACCTGAGGTCAAGCCTGGTGTCAGATACTTACTAACCATGTGACCCTGGGCAAATCACTTAGCCTCTGTCTGACTCAGTAAAATAGGGATAATAATAGCATCACCATCCCCAGGGTTGTTGTGGGGATCAAATGTGATAATAATTGTAAAGTTCTCAGCACAGTACCTGGCACCTAGTAAGTGTATATATAAGTATTGGCTATGATAGTTATTATTACAGTCCATCCTCCATTCAGCCAACCGATCTCCCTAAAGCACAGGTCTGATCATGTCACCTTCTCAACTCAATAAACTTCAGTAGTTCCCTATTGCCCTCAGAATCTAATATCAGATCATCTGTTTAGCTTTTAAAGCCTTCATAACTGGGCCCCTTCCTAGTTTTCCAGACTTCCTCCACCTTACTCCCTCCACCCTGCCCCCAATATGCTGTATAGTCAAGTGGCACTGTTCTTATTTTTTCCTTGGGCTCCATCTAAATCCATCTCCCAATTCTGGGCATTTTCACTGGCTCTCCCACAAGCCCAGAACTCTCTCCCTTTGCATCTCTATGCCTGGGGTTCCCCAGCTTCTTTCAGGTCTCACCCTTTTTCTAGTCCTCCTTGACATTCCATATCCAGTTTATCCGACATAAATTGTATTTACATCTCCATATTTTTTCCAATAGAGTGTGAGCTCCTTAAGAATGGGGACTGCTTTTTGTCTTTGTTTGAACCTGCAGTGATTGGCACAGTGACTGGCACATAGGGGGTACTTCATAAATTCTTGTTGAAGTGACTTGGATGAGGCAAGGGTTTAGGGAAAAGCAGACAGAGTTTTCTTTTGGACAGTAAAAAAGCATTTACTGAATGCTTTACTATGTACAAAGCCCTATGCTGAGCTGAGCACCAAGGAAATAAAGAGCAGAGTAAGACTGCTCTCCAGAAGCTTACATACATTCTAATGAGGGAGACAATTCCGTCTATAGCAGGTTCCACCTGCAAGTTAAATTTTCCATTTCCTCCATTTGGTTTTTCATTTCCCTTGGGATCTTTAGGGGGTAGTTGCAAAACAGATGGTAATGTATTTTTTTCCAAAATGTTTTGCATTGATAAAATGATACTCCTTTCTAATCTTGGGCCATTTTACAATGCCAAAGAGTTTCTTTGGTTATGGAACATTCTTTGCTGAATCTTTGATAGCTGGGGCTGTTAAGGGGATAGGTGCTGCTATAAACCTTTTTTCTTAAAATAAATTTATTTATTTAACTTTTTACATTCATTTTCACAAAATTTTGGGTTCCAAATTTTCTCCCCATTTGTTCCCTCCCCCCACCACAATACATTGAGCATTCTAATTACCCCTATCACCAATCTTCCCTCTCTTCTAGCATCCCTCCCTTCCCTTACCCCACCTTCTCTTTTGTCCTGTAGGGCCAGATACCTTTCTATTCCCCATTACCTGTGTTTCTTATTTCCTAGTAGCAAGAACAATACTCAACAGTTGTTCCTAAAACTTTGAGTTCCAGCTTCTCCCCATTC
>CM053775.1:44434736-44450612 GCA_028658325.1 Potorous gilbertii
TATATACTATATAAAACCTCCATGGGATTTTCTAGGCAAAGATACTGGAATGGTTTGCCATTTCCTTCTCCAGTGCATTAAGGCAAATAGGGTTAAGCGAATTGTTCGGAGTCACACAGCTAGTAAGTGTTGAGGCTGGACTTTTTCTCAAGTCTTCCTGACTCCAGGCTCAGCACTCTATATACTTAGCCACTCACAAAAATGTGTTCAGGACTTGATTGGCCCCTGCTGTATTCACACAGCTTTCTGGTCACCTAAGGATATAAAAATTTCACCTATATATAGAGTCAGGATCCCACCAACTGGTGGATATCTGAAGACCACTAAAGTCACCATTGACTAGAGACATTTCCATGTGGAGATGATGGGAGCTGTGCCCAGAGAAGCCAGAGGCTACCGTACCCTTGTGGCATATGTTACCAATTCAATGTGCCTCATTTCATCCTAATGTCAAACTGTACTGGGTGCTACTGTTAAGCCAACCTATAGGAACAAGACTGACATATAAGAGACACAACACACCTGAAGCACACGGAGACACTTCACAACATACCAGTCAGAGAGGTAAATGAATGTCTTTTGCTGGAACTAAGCTGCAGAATGAAAGGGAGCATAAATGAAGGAAGAGAGAGGGGAGTGTAGGATACACCCTAATCAAGTCAATAGTAAGTAGGAATGGAAAATTACTTCCTTAGTGTCTCAGAAGAAAAGGAGTCTCACAGGAGACTGGGAAATGTAGCAAAGACAGAGATTGAAAAGGGAAGGAAAGAAAGGAAGAAACCTCAACTCACTGGTGGGAGGGGACCCCACTGAAATAGACTTCCATAAGGAGAGAGAAATAGTCCATAAAGAAAAAAGTGGACCTTAGAATGGGGATAATCTACAGAGCTTTTGTGCTTATAGAGACTACTACTACCTCTGAGAGAAAATCAGGCCGCCTTAGACAACATCTTGTCTCAGGAGAAGGGGAATCAAAGCTTTCAGGGACAATGGATGCCCAGAAGAGTGTACCCCTAAAGGAGATTTCATGAGAAATGGGGAAAATCGATCGTAGGGAGGATAGCGGATAGTAATGAATTGCAGAATCAAGGATAGAGGAAAAGTTTCTATGATAGGGAAATAGTAAGTTCTCCATCTCCTCCAGGAATGTATGTAATGAGAGAATGTAAGAGTGAGACACAACATAAATAGGGGGAAGGCATAGAAATTGTTTAGAAGTGGAAATACAAAATATGTACTTTAAAAGCTTTAATTCTATAAAGAATATAGAGACTAAAGAAGGAATCAATAAACATTAGGATTATAATCAAAGAAATAAGTCTAGGATAGATAGAGAGGAGAAATAATTAAGAGAATAAGGGAAAGAAACCTCCTTTTTTTTCTTAAAGACACAGAAAATGAAATTATAAACTAATGAATACAGACTTATGAAAGAAGAGGTTATCCACCTTCAGAGAAACAGAAGGCAAATAAATAAGAATAGTACAGTCTTGCATAGATGTATATGAATGCATATGTCTATATATGAATAAGATTATAGATATCTAAGTATATGTATGTGTACATAAGTATATGTATATATGTGTATATTTTTGTATATGTCTTTGTATATATGTGAACATATGTGTATATGTATACATGTGTGTGCATTTATATATATAGACATGTATTATATATGTAAAATATCAAAATATCTCTATTAAATTGTATCTTCTTGGGGAAGGAGAGGAGGAAAGCAGGGGAAGAACAAAGAAAATGCACAGCAGATAACGAAAGAAAATTTACAAGAAAGCAAAGAAAAGCTGGACAGTTCTGAAAACAATGAGTAGTATTTATTATACAGGCTTTCTTGAAATGTGTAAGGGGTTTGGAACTCTCGGATTACCAGGGTCATGATGCCCTCAGGAGAAATCTCTTTGAGGTTCCAGGTCCTTGCATGATTTACAAGATGGATCACCCCTACGCAATTACTGACCCTCATAATTATCTTGAGCAGGAATAACAACAGTCAAGCACGTAAGCATAACAGACAGTATTTACAAAACTTCTTGCTTGAATAGAAGTAGAATGTCTATATACTCTGATCTAGCTGACAATAAACAAAGTGCATATCATCCTTGCTCCTGCCTCATTCGTTCGTGCTCGCAGGAAAGATCTCATTTGGGAACTCAACAGAAATGGAAATTTATTGCTTTATATTTTGAATCCTCTCAAGTTCTGCTGTGCACATGACAATGCTTTTTGATTTCCTATTTTGTATTTAAGTTTATATTTTCTTTTCTTTTCTTATCAAATATTTAAGTTTTTGTATTTGTTTGAAATAATGTAAAAAAAAGAAACCTAATGAAACAAGTTGAAGGGGAAGAAAAGAAGGGACATTTTACTTAACTATTTAACTGAGAGGAAAAAAGGGAAAGAATTAGATAACCTTACAAAAGGAAGAAAGGAAATAGAATTAATAAGCAAAACTCCAAAACTAGGGAAAAGAAAGACAAACAGACAGGCAAGTGGGGCTAAGGGGTTAGGGTTAAAGTTTTTTTTTTTCAGAATAACATAGCTTAACATAGAACATAAAATAATATTTAGCATAACATAGATTAAGCTAAAATAACTTGAGAAAAAGTGTTGGCTTTACAGAAGAAGAGAAGCAAAATAAAATTGTAATTCAGGGAGAAAAAAAGCAATATATGGAGACCAATGGATGAAAATATAAAATATAACTTTAAATGTGAGTGAATTAAAACATTAAAAATAATTTTTAAAAAACCTGTTACTTACAAGAAACATACCTAAAAAACAAAGACATAGAATAAAAATAAGGAGCTGAAATAAAATTTATTGTGCATCAGGAGAATCCAAAACAGACTGAAAATGCAATCATTCTAACAAAGTAAAAAGAAACAGTCACAGGAGAAAAATGAAAAAAATGTATTATGCTGAAAGGAACTACAGGTTATAAACTAAGATCAATATTAAAATATATACTCTAAATGCTTCAGCATCTAATTCATAAAGGAAAAATTAACTGAATCACAAGAAGATATAGATAGCAATACAACAGATGCAGGGGAGACTTTAATGTCCCTCTCTTGTTTTAGACAACTCGAACAAAGATAAACTAAAAGGAAGAAATATGGAATTGAACACATTGCTGGGGAAATTGAAGCCAAAAGATGGCATATTCCATATGGTACTGTTAACTGATACATATAATTCTCAACCCCGCATGGGAGTTTTGTAGAAATTGACAGGGCAGGGAGATTTTCAAATAAATGTAAAAAGGTAGAAATAGTAAACACATCCTTTACAATTCACAATGAAATAACAATAGAGAAGAAAAGCAAAAGACACAGACCGAAGTGGACACAATAATCATGCAAAAGAAAATTACATTAATGAGACAGCATTCCAAAATTTCTGAGATGCAGCTAACGGAACCCTCAGGAGAAAAATTATATCCAGAAAAATATACATTAGCAAAATAGAAAAAGAGAGGATTAATGAATTTATGAATTAATTTTCATTTATAAAAATTTAAAAGTCAACAAGTAAATAAGTATAAAATTAGAGAACAAACATATAAACTGGAAATCAAAAAGAAATACCCTACAGAAATGATATATAAAATTAAAAGCTAAAAGACTAACAAAATTTATTTTTAAAATTTTATTTGGTGGCAGTTGGGGCTAAATGACTCACTCAGGGTCACACAACTAGCAAGTGTCAAAAGGTTGGATTTCAACTCAGATCTTCCTGACTGTATCTACTGTACTACCTAGTTTCCCCAAGACAAAATTTTTAAAAAATCTTTAGTCAATTTGATTTGAAAGAAGAGGGCAGAAAATTAAATCAACAAAGCAGCAAAGGAAAAAGGTGAAATTGCAACAATACCAGAGGAAATAAAAAATAATTTTCAGAACCTACTACACACAGTTATCTGCTAACAAAAGTGAGAACACAAAAAATAGAGTATTACCTTCAAAAATACAAAATATTCAAACTAGAAAAAGAGCAAATAAATATCCAATCTCAAAAAAGGAATAGAAATACCTTTAAGAAAACTACCAAAGAAAAATATTCCAGTTCCAGATGGATTCACAGAAAAATTCTTTCAAACTTTTAAGTAACAACTATTACCCATACTACATCAATTATTATCAAAAATTGAGAAAGAAAGCAACCTATCAGGTTTCTTTTATGTGACAAATATTGAAATTGAGTAACTGAGAGACAGAAGAATAAAACACAGAAGGAGAACTACAGACCGATATCATTAATGCATATTGATTGAAAAACAATTTGAAATGAATTCCTGTCAGACTATAGAATTCATTCAAGAAATCATTTATTAAGACCATGCGAAATGGTATACCATGGATGCAGAGATGGTTCAACATTAGGGAAGTAATCAACATAATTAATCATATTAAAAACAAAAATATCCAAAACTACATGATTAGCTCCATAGATACAGAACAAAACCTTTGACAAAGTGCAAAACTCATTCATCCTAAAAACCCCAGAAAGTATAGGCATAAAGGAATGTTTTTGAAATTTAAAAAAAAAAGTATCTACCTAAAATCAAAAGCAGAGAGGAGTAATTCAAGGATGCCCACTCTCCCCACTATTTTCTGATATAGTTTTGGAAACACTGCTGTTGTTTGTTGACATCAGGAAGGTAAGGACATGAGTTGAAAGTGAATTGGATTCAAGTGAGAGAGGGCTATGCAAAGTCATCAGCTTCACTCGCTCCTCCAGAGTCATCTGGGTCCAGTGGCATGATATGGTCAGAATGACTGGAGCTGGCCCTGGATGCTAACAACTACAATAAGACAAGAGAAAGAACCTAAAAGCACCAAAATGGTAAAGAGGAGGTAAAAGTATTCTTATTTGCTGACAATACGATGGATGCTTGAAAAAATCCTTGGAAATCAGCAGATTGAGGCGATTGGTAGCATCAAAATAGTTACAGACTACAAAATAAATCCTCAAAAATCAACAAAATTTCTACCTAATAACAAAATCAAAGAGGCAATATTAGAAAGTGAAACAACATTCAAAATACTTAAAATGCATAAAATCTGAGGATCCATCTACCAAAGCATAAAAAATATTTGCATGGATTCAATTACAAAGAAGGAAGGAAGGAAGGAAGGAAGGAAGGGAGAGGGAAAGAGAAGAGAAACAAAAAAGAAATCGAGAGGCAGGGAGAGGAGAGGAAGAGAGAGAGAGAGAGAGAGAGAGAGAGAGAGAGAGAGAGAGAGAGAGAGAGAGAGAGAGAGAGAGAGAAAGGAACTACAGGGAAAACTGGAAAGTAGTCTGGCAGATATCAGCCTTAGACCAACCCCTTGTACCATATTCTACAATAAGTGCAAATGAATATGTGATGTTAAAAATTAAAGAACAGACCATTTTTTTTGAAATTGAGGAAAAGCAAAGCATATACCATTTTATAGCTATGGTGGACAGGAGATGTATTCTTAACCAAATAAGGAATAGAGGTAATTACAAAAGATGAAATATTTTTTGATTACATGAAACCAAAACACTTCTGTCCAAACAAAATTAAGGCACTTAGGATAAGGTTGGTTTTTGAACAGGCAGAGGACCCAGAATCCAAAGTGCCAACATTCACTGGATTATAGAAGAAGCAAGGGAATTCCAGAAAAAAATCTACTTCTGCTTCATTGACTACACTAAAGTCTTGGACTGGGTGGATCACTACAAAATGTGGCAAGTCCTTAAAGAAATGGGAGTACCAGATCATCTTACTTGTCTCCTGAGGAACCTGTATGGAGGTCAAGAAGCAACAGTTAGAATCAAACATGGAAAAACTGATTGGTTTAAAACTGGAAAAGGAGTACAACAAGGCTGTATGTTGTCACCTTATTTATTTAACTTATATGCAGAACACATCATGTGAAATGACAGGCTGGGAGAATCAACAGCCAAAATTAAATTCCTGGGAGAAAGATCAATAATCTCAGATAGGCAGATGATAGATACCCCTCTGATGGTAGAAAGTGAAAAGGAATTAAGAAATCTCTTTGTGAGGGTGAAAGAGGAGAGTGTAAAAGCTGGCTTGAAGCTGAAGATCAAAAAAAAAAATGAAGATCTTGGCAACTGGTCCCATATTTCCTGTGAAATAGAGGAAGAAGAAATGGAAGCAGTGTCAGATTGTATATCCTTGGGTTATATCCTTGACCACTACAAATAACGACTGCAGTCTTGAAATTAAAAGATGCTTGCTTCTTGGAAGGAAAGCTATTGCAAATCTGGACAACATTCTAAAAAGTAAATACCTCACCTTGAGGACAAAGGTGTTTTGTTTTTTTAGCATTAACAAATGCATGGTTGTGAGAGCTGGACTATAAGGAAAGCTGAGTGTGGCAAAATCAACAATTTCAAATTGTGGTTCTGGAGAAGACTTTTGAGAGTTCCTTGGACAGCAAGGAGGTAAAATCGGTCAATATTTAAAGAAACTAATTCAGGTTATTCACTGGGAGGTCAAATATTAAAGTTGAAGCTTTGGTCACATAATGAGAAGATGGTACTCAATGGAAAAGACCATTATATTGGGAAAGATTGAAAGCAAAAGGAGAAGGGGATGGCAGAGGATGAAATGGGTAGATAGTGTCATGGAAAAAAAACAAACACTGACTCAGACAGACTTTGAGAGAGAGTGGAAGGACAGAAGGGCCTGGCAAATGATGACTGCAGTCTTGAAATTAAAAGATGCTTGCTCCTTGGAAGGAAAGCTATTGCAAATCTGGACAACATTCTAAAAAGTAAATACCTCACCTTGAGGACAAAGGTGCTTTGTTTTTATCCCATTAACAATGCATGGTTTGAGAGGTGGACTATAAGGAAAGCTGAGTGTGGCAATGGGATCGTGAAGAATTAGATCCAACTGAGTGAATGAACAACAAAGAGAAATAGCCGAGTAGTAGAATGGGGGAAAAGCTTTATATAAAATTTTTCAGATAAGGGTTTGGTATCCAAAATATACAAACAACTAATATACATGCATTTTAAATATAGAATGATATGATATGGGAAAATATAATCATATAATATATATCATATTATATAAAATATAACATAGTTATATATACATTATATACACATATATCCAAAAGTCATTCCCCAGTAGGTAAATGGTCAAAGTACATAAGCAAGAAATTCTCAAAAGAATTGCAAACTGTGAACAACCATATGAAAGGATGCTCCAAATCACTAATCAGAAAAATTGCAAATCGAAACAACCCTGAGGTTTCACCTTACATCTTGCAAATTTTCAAAGATGAAAAAAGGTAGGAATATTCAGCATTGGAGGAGTTACACATACTAGTGCATTATTGGTAAAGTTGTAAATCATTTTGGAAAATAATTTGGAATTATGTAAAGGAAGTGACGAAAGCACTACAAGATTTATTCCCCAAGGAGGTCATTGATAAGAAGAAAGTCTCCATATACTCCACAATATTTATAGCTGCACTTTTTGGTGATAGCAAGAGCTGGAAACAAAATAGATGCCCATTGATTGCAGAATAGCTAAACACATTGTGGAACATGAACATAATGGAATATTCCTATGCTGTAAGAAACGGTGCATGTGGTGACTACCAAGAAGCATGGAAAGATCTACATAAACTGATGCAGAGGGAAGTCAGCAGAGCCAAAAAGTCAGTATACACACTAACTACAACAATGTCAATGAAAAGGACAACAGAAAATATCAAAACTGATGGTTGCAAATTTGAAAAGAAAAACATGATTCAAAAAACTCCCCCAACACCTTTCCTCTGAAAAAAGGGAGAGAACACCCAACCTACTATGTGCCAGTCAGTCACTGTGCTAAAAATTTTATAATTATTATCTTATTTGAGTCTCACAACAACTTTGGGAGGTAAGTGCTATTATGAGCCGATTTTACAGATGAGAAAACTGAGGCAAACAGAGGTGAAGGGATTTGCCCCAAATTACACAGCTAGTAGATATCTGAAGCTGGATTTGAACTTAACTCTTTCTAGGTGGCACGGTGGATAGATTGCTGGGCCTAGATTCAGGAGCACTAATCTTTCTGAGTTTAAATCTGGCGTCAGATGCTTACTAGGTGTGTGACCCTGGGCAAGTCACTTAACCCTGTTTGTCTCAATTTCCTCATTTTTAAAATGGGGATCATCAGTAAAATGAGCTGGAGAAGGAGATGACAAACCACCCCAGTATCTTTGCCAAGAAAATCCCAAATGGACTCACAAAGAGTCAAATAAAACTGAAAAACAACTGCGCAATAACAAACAATAACTTCCTGACTCCAGGGGCGACAGTGCCTAAGGGGCAACCTAAACTGCAAAAGTGGGAGTTCTACGGGTGAGACACATTACACATATTTTCAGGCTTAAAATGCATTTGTCAGTTTTCCTGATTTCTTTCTCTTCTTTTTTACTTTAAAATATATAATCTATTACAGCAGCCAACTAGAAACTGTCCCATGGTAGCCATTGATCAATTGGTTCATTGATCAATTCCTGGTCCACCACTGGCTTCTCAAGTTCCCAGATCTTTTCCCATACAGTCAGTTCTAGCATTTCCCCAGACCCTTTCTGTCTGGGAACAAAAGCTTGACTGCTTCTTTGTGCCCCAGAATGACTCAGTATTTGAGTGACAGTCTCTATTTGTGAAAGGCCGGTAGTCAGTCAACAATCAGCATGGCTTTCTGGGAGAGGGGGGAGAATGATATAATGGGAGACATTTTGGTGATGGGAGAAAAGCAAAAGAACAATAAAATTTATTATTTAGCATTTTAAAATAGTATTTAAAAGCTCCAGCAAGTAATGTGTGTGTGTTCCACATATGGCCTGTGGAAGACGAGGAATGTGGTCCAAAACTGAGCCAAACAAAGCCCAACCCTGTGACGTCTGGAATCACTATGGTCAGAGCTCAGTGGCGTCTTAGAGTTGATTCAGGCCAACTCCCTGATTTTGCAGATGGAGAAAAGGAAAAGTGGATAGATTTCTCACACAAATTATGAATGGCAAGACTGGCGCTAGGACCCAGAACTATGCCCAAACTCATCCCATAGCTACATAGGCAAGAAAATTTTTTAAATTAATACTGGAGAAATGCAGCATAAGAAGGAATAACCAGCAAGTCAAACAAAGTCTTCCTTCTCCCTTTCCCACAGTTTCAAGGAGGAGGAAGTCCTCAACCCCATGAACCCAGAGATCCTTGAGTCTGGTGTCACTCAGGCCAAAGGAATCACGCAATAAAATTCACAGAAACTGAGTTAGAAGGGACTTTTTGAAATCATCTAGTGATCTATAGTCCAATCCTTAGAAAAGGAAATGGTGCTTCAAAAAGGAGAAGTGTCTTACCCAAAGTCACACAGTGAGTGACAGGGCTGGGATTTGAAGCCAGGTCCTCTAAACTCTAAAACCAGCACTTTTTCTTTCTTGGTGACCAAGTAAAGGGGTCAAGAGACAGAGAAGCTTTCCCTCGAGCCCAAGGCCCTCCTGAGTGAGGCTAATTTTAAAAGTGATCTTGGCAAAGATACTGGAGTGGTTTGTCAGCAGCCAGACTAGTGCCTCCCCAACCCTTCCCATAAGCTCCCCCTCAGTGGGCCTTCTCTGGTTAACAGCAAGGAGATGCTGGCCAGAGATGTAGACATCTCCACCAACGGGGAAGATTCAAATTCCCAGAAACTCCTGTTGCTTTTTGTCCTTCACCTGAACACTTGGAGACTGCTCAGTACAGCTGCCAAGCACAAAAGGCACCATTGTCCTCAGGCCTAGAATCCAGCAGCCAACTAGAAACTGCCCCATAGCAGCCATTGAGCAATTCATTCATTAATCAGTTCCTGATCCATCACTGGCTTCTCAAGTTCCCCAGTAGCTTAGTGGATCCTTTCCTACACAGTCAGTTGTAGCACCCCCTTTAGACCCTTTCTGTTTGGGAACAAAAGCTTGACTTCTTCTTTGTGCCCCAGAATGACTCAGTATTTGAGTGACAGTCTCCATTTGTGAAAGGCAGATAGTCAATAATCAACAAGCATTTATTAAGTGCTTACTATGTTTTATGCACTGTGCTGAGGTAGACAGGCAATCTTGACCTCTTTGTGCAAGAACTCATTTCAGTGAATTACCACTGGAGCCTGAATCTGACTAGGGAAAGAACTCTGCTGAGTTAAGCAAAAAAGGAACTGAAACTTCCTTCTAGGTTCCAGGGTTGGAGCTGGAGCAGAAGCTAAAGTGATCCTCCCCCTGGGCACTCCACACCAAGACTGGGGAAATCTTGCTGAGATCCCTAAAAAGACGCAAAGGAGAAGAGGGGAAGGGGAGGGAGAACCAAAGGCCCAAACAGAAGCTGTGGACATTGAGCCCACAGTGGGTGACTTTTTTCCTCATCAACCATGAAATATAATGTAGGCCTACAAGTCAAGATGGAGAATGAGGTCTTCCCTTCACACTTCTCTGGATGTAAGCCCCATTTGAGTCCTGAGAACCCAAAGCAGTGGTAGTAGCTCTCTGAAGGTCAAAAACAACTGCCCTTCCTCACCATGGGCAGACAGAAATGAAAGAAGGAATAAATAGGATCAGGAAAATTATATGCCAACAAATAAGAGCAAACTCCCATAGCAACGGCAAAAAACATCTTATAATGTCCAGGTGTGGCCTGGGAGAGGAAGTAAGACAACGCCCTGCTGGACTCTGTGGAGTGGGAACCTCTGGCACATATTGTCAGATTCAATTTGCTGACTCTGGCCATGGACAGTTGGTTGGATTTCCCCCCTTTTTATTCTGTGTTACAAAACTATGTGTCTGGGGAAGCAGGGGAGATGGATGGCTATATTAGAAATATATTTAGAAGTGATCTAAACAACACAAAGATATTATGAAGACATCTTCCAGGTCTTGCCTTCCTCCTAACACGTTCACATTCTCCCAATCACTCAGGCTCACAGGCTCAATTCTTGAACTCTCCCCATGCTGCCCCCATCCCAGTCAGTTGCCAAGTCCTCCAAAATATCTCCTGCAGCTGTCCCCTCCTTGTCATTCATATAGCCACTATTATCACCTCTCATCTACAACAACTAGCAATGACACATCACTTTAAAGTTTGCAAAACACTTTCTAGATTCCCATACATACAATTTTGGTTGTTATTTTATAGATGAGGAAACTGAGGCACAGAGAGATTAAAGGACGTGCTCATGGTCACATAATAAGTTAAGCATCAGAGTTTGTACTGAACTATTGTTGTTTTCACTTTGAGCACAGCTTTCCATTCACCACACTGCCTCCTTAGCGACGGCCTCCACTCCCTTCTCCAATCCATCTTTCACACTTCTCTATTAAATCAATGTCTGTGATCATTGTTCTTCTATTAGAGAACCTTCTGTGGTTTCCCACTGTTTTATTCTACAGGATAAAATACAACCTCCTTAGCATCATTTCTGTGGGTCTTCCAGTTTCCTCATCTGTCAAATAGGACTTTTGGATCATATGACCTCTAGAGTGCTTTCTAGTTTCAGACCCAAAACACCTGAAGGAAAAGTGATAGTCAGCTGGGTGGTCTACACAGCTGAGAGTGGAGTGGACAACAAAAGTCAGACAAGTACTTTAAAGGACTTTCCCACCCCAGAACTGATCTTAGCTGTGCTTGGACCCAGCCTCTGTCCATACCCACAGACTCAGGAATCAAAAAGGAAACAGATGTAGACAGAGAGTAGATAGACAAGGTAAGGCCCAGAAGGTGGAAAATTTGTCATCAGTGCCCCAGTGAAAGTTCTCTCTCTAGCTCCATCAAAATATCTTGAGCCCCTCTTCCCACCCCAGCCCCCCATGATGGTAAATTATGCATTACCCCAGAGGACGCGGGGATCTGATGATTTTACATTTTATAATGGAGGCAGAGCCGAGATGGCAGAGCAGCAAGAAGCAGTGAGTCCCCAAACCCCTCCAAACAGATCTAGAAAATACAAAACTGCAACCTGACAGGGAAATGTAAGAATGAGTCAATTAGTCATTCATCCAGCCAATGGCAGTATAGGGAAACAGGTATAGATTTCTGCAAACATTGTGAATGGAATCTGGCCAACAGTACAGGAGCAGAGCACTCCAGCATGCATGGGGAGGTGGTGTACCAGATCCATTGTCGGATCACTCCTAGCCTCATGCCTCAACAGGAGCAAGTGCCAATTGATAGCTTTGTTGCTCCCATCCAGTTCTGTGTCACAGATCCAGGGCTGATTGAATATGGGACCCGATGGTGGTGGTCTAGGATAAGGTATGCAGGAGACTAGCCCTCCCTCACTCAAAACGAAGTCAAGTGCAAGCCATGTCATCATTTCTCTGATGGCACAGTCTTCTTCCGCAATGGAGGACAAACACAACAACAATAATTCAGAAGACACTAGGCTGTATACTAAGAGAGTAATAAACTGAGCAGCCAACAGCAGCAGTGTGGTTCAGATCTCAGGAGCAGAACAGGGTCTCAGTTCTAGTTCCAGGCCAGTCTTCAGTCTGCAGAGGAATAACCACGCTGGAATTTCAGGCCAAAAAGGAGTCTATGGTTCTGATAGTGAAGTAACAGAGCTTCCCAGTTTCCTAACAGGGGTAAAGTCCATCATCACTTTATTGTTGTTCACACCCAACTTTTAGAATCAGACCCCATTATGAACATTGACAGCTTTCAGGTCCCAAGCCTGAGTTACTTCTCAGATCCTGGAATAGATATAACACTCAATGACCCCAAGAAAGCAGCAACAGGACCAACCTAGGTCTTCCTTCCAGAAGCACCACAGACTCTAGCTTTGATATCAAAAGCAAAGTCAGAATAGAAGAATGAGGAAACAAAAAAAAAATAACATTACCATAAAAGTCTATTATGGTGGCAAGGATGCTCAAGGCACAGACTCAGAAGAAGAGAATGAATACAAAACAGCTACAAGCAAAGCCCTGGAGAAAAACACAACATGGGCACAAACTTAACTAGAATTCCTAGAAGAGCTGATGTAAGAGTTTAAAAACTAATTTCAAAATATTAGTGAAATGAGAACACCAAAAGAAAAAAAGGGAAAAGAAATGGGGCCTATGGAAGAAAGAATTGGAAAGTGAATTGACAGTTTGTCACAAGACATATAAAAACTCCGCCTCCCTGAAAAGTAGAACGAGCCATATAGAAGCCAATGACACCATGAGGCAACAAGAAATATTAAAGCAAAGGCAAAGGGCTGAAAAAAATAGAATATCTATGGTATCATAGTAAAAAAAAAACAGACCTCGAAAACAGATTGAAGGAAAAACATTTAAGAACTTTTTAAAATTGAAAGATTTTTTTAAAAAAAATTTTAATTTAGAAAATCATAAGAGCCATGACTGGAAAAAAAAAGACTAGACATCATATTTCAAAGACTTTTAAAAGAAAAGTACTCAGATCTCTTAGAAGTAGAGGGAAAAGTAGTAACTGAATCTACTGGTCACTTCTTGGAAGAAAACCTCAAATGAAAACTCCCAGGAACACCACAATCAAATTTCAGGAAAAAAATACTGCAAACAATCATAACATTTTCAAGTACAGAGAATTTACAGTGAAGATCACCCACGATTTGTCAATTGCCACTATAATGGAGTGGATAATTTGGAATATAATATTCTAGAAGGCAAAACATATGAGCTCACATATTCATCAAACTAAGTATAATCATAGAGGGGGAAAAATAGAACTTTAATGAAAGGGAAGACTTCCAAGCATTCCTGATGAAAAACTCAGAGCGAAACTTTGATATGCAAACACAGGAGTGAAGAGAAGTATAAAAAGGTGAACATGAATGAACAATGATACAAGACCAAGCAAGTATAGATTTAATATAAGACATTCAAATACAGAGAGATATTACTTGGCTCCCCATGCATGATGGAGTGCTCTGCCTTGGGTCCTTGATCTGTTATCATCAGGGATCAGAGAGATAATTTAATTACACAAGGCCTGAGAGTGAATCTGTTATGTCTTGATGAATTTAAGAAAATAATGAAAAGAGAGGGGAAGAGGAATACAATGGGGGAAGAGAGAGAAAGGAAGGAAGGTTAGCAGAAATTATCCCACATGATTGGTGTGCACAAACTGACATTCTTACAAATAAGGTGGAAGAGATGGGGAGGGGAGTGATTGACACTTGAACCTCACATCTAACCAGTCAAAGAATGCACACACACACACACACACACACACACACACACACACACACACACAGAATTGGGCACAGAAATACATTTCACTCCACAGAGGAATGGGGGGATGGATAGAGAAAACGAAAAAGTCATGAATTAGAGTGAGGGCTTATTTGTAATAAAAACAATCTCCAAGAATATAAAAAATATTTACAGTCACTCTTTTTATAGTGGTAAACAGGAATCTGAAGGGGGTACCTATCAACTGGGGAATGATTGAACAAGTTACAGCATATGAATGTGATGGGATACTGTTGTGCTGTAAGAAATGATGAAGGGGATGGTTTCAGAAAAACCTGGGTGGATTGGTTATTGTCCTTTGTTCTCAAAGAGTACCAAAATAACATCACTATATCACAGTGTGTCCAACTGTGGCTGATAAGACCGAATATGAGCTCAGATGCTGTATTACAAAGTCAGGCACAAATGGTCCCTATGAATATTTATAGTAGAGGTATTCTAAATCCATGCATCTCACGTTTCTTTTGAGCAACTGCAATTCTGCTCATAGAGCACAGCACCATCTCAGCACACCATGTTTGGTGGTCCTGTGCCAGTGTCTCCCATGTGTCACAATTGATTCTGAAGTTCTTCAGAGACACTTGTCTTGTATATTTCATCTGGAATAGAATAAGCCCCAGGTGATATGCCACAGGAGAGAAGCCTAATGGCATCAAAACTTCTTTTTCGGTTGGAAGTTTGGCTAGAAAGCGATTGACTTCAACCTGAGGTATGAGGTCAGTGACTTCAACATTGATTGATGATGGTCTGTTGAGAACATTTTGGAAGTATTGAACCCATCTCTCCAAGATCATGCCCTCATCACTGGTCAATGTGACTCCATCAGTCACAGTAGTTGAATCAGTCGTTGAAATACACCATAGGTCTTTGGCTCACAAATAGCTTTCAGGGCATCATAAAAGTGCTTTGGATTGTTACAATCAGTGTAAAACTGAATTTCACCAGCCTTCTTACTATGCCAAGAATGCTGCATCTCTCTAAGCTTCTATTATACTTTACTTTTGAGGGAGTTAGATGCTGCCTTCTTAGAGATGGATGAGCCATCCTGCTGGTAAACCCTGTAGAGTTCTTGTTTTTTTATTTAGCAGTTTCTGAATTTTCCCATCATTTTAGTCAAAGCAGTCTTATTGTTTGTGAATGTTCTGGCCCAGATGAGTAAATACAGTGCTATACACCACATCTCTGAAAGCTTCCCACTCCTTTTCTGCTCCACTGTTACCAACCATGCGTTGGCTCAGCTTTCCCTCCAAGTTAGCAACAAACTATTTCCACTTGGCAAAGCACTATAATCTGATGACATGAAGTCTTTGGATCATTGTCTTGCCTTGGGGTTAATGCTTTTGTTAAATGGGAATGTTTAGCCTGGAGAGAATAAGTCTATGATCTTAGCACTCTGCACCACAAATCACCATTGTCACTCTCACATCCTGTCTGTCTCTTCTCCTAAGAATAACACAGTTTATTCAATGCTAATGTTTGCTGTGAGGGTGCATCATAATGTTTTATTGCATTTAAGTAAACAGAAGGCAGTGTTGGTGATGATAAGGTAATGAGATTCACAAGTCTTCAGTAGTAAGTGACTATTGCTGTTGTTATTTCTGACTCGCTGCTATGTCTGATAGTA
>CM053775.1:44451112-44470739 GCA_028658325.1 Potorous gilbertii
TATGTACAGAAGGAAACTAAAAGACAGTGAAAAAATTGTTTAAAACCAGTTATGTTATTTTATCAACCCTGCTAACCCTGTTATATAGTATTTTGTAACTGCCTTTAGGAAACTGAATATTTCTACCTTTGGCTGTAGTTAAGAGGAAGTTATATGTATAACTATATATATATATATATATATATATATAGTTATATGTATAACTATATATATATATATATATATATATATATATATATATAATTTTAAGTTGCTTCCCTTAATTACTCTGGGGGAGGGGCTGAGTGGCCCTAAATTTGAATCTCCTTTATTACCCTAAATCTTTGCTCTCAACAGCTTATACTCACTAACTTAGTCCTTCCCACCAAATGCTAGTTACAAAGAAAAGACTACAATGAATAGTTATTAAATCTCTTTATCAAAGCAGCAAACAAATCAGAGAAGTTTCAGAAATTAAAGAACACACAAAAGTAAATAAGTTCTCCAACTGGGATTAAAATAAGATCTTGGCTCAAAACAAGAGGAGGGGGAGGGAGAGGGGGAAGGGGAGGGGGAGAGGGAAGAGAGGGGGAGAGAGAGAGAGAGAGTGAATTAAAGTCTTCTGGTAATCATCTTGGGGCCACCGCTTGTGTTGAATGCTAATATTTTACTTGGAGAGGGTAAGACTATGATCAGTCTAGCAATTAGCACCACACATTGCCTTCAATTGCTTTAATTGACATAAGTCAATTAAATACCAATGTTTCCTGTGAGGATGCATCCATGAAGTTTTATTGCATTTAAGTAAATGGAAGACAGTGTTGGTGATGAGGTCATGAGATGCACAAGTCTTCACTAGTAAGTGACCATTGCTGTTGCTGTTTCCAATTCTATTCCTTCCAAGGACTCTCTGTCAAGTCTGGTAGTCTGAGCCTACTCAAGTATAAAGTCACCATGTCCTCTTTTAGCACACTGATGATGAGGGTCCCCAGATCTTCATAAAATTTTTCTTTGACCTCATCAGGGCTAGTCATGGTGGGAACATAGGCACTGATTATGGTGGAGTGGCACTTTCCTACAAGCAGCAATTGCATTGTCATGAACCTGTCATTAACTCCTTTTTGTAGACTAGATTCATTTTGATTGGAAAACCTACACCAGCTTCATGGTGATCTCCATCACTGTTGCCACTCCAGAAAAACATGTATCCAGCTCCAACTAGCCTTTATTTGCCAACCTTGTTTCACTCAGGGCTGATATTGGGATGTGACACCTACTAAATTCCCTTGCAGGTGATGCAGCTGCAACCTCCTGCTTCTCCTACAGGGCCCAGTGACCTCCTGCAACTTCCTTCCTTGCTTTTCTTCCAGTGTCAAACACAACCATGTCCACTAATGAAAATACTAATTCACCAGCTGGCCAACTTAAGAAATTTAAGAACAAAGGGAAAGACAGCACAGAAATGAGGCAACAGAGTATTGAAGTGAATGTAGAACTGAGGAAAGCCAAAAAAAGATGACTAGATGATGAAAAGAAGAGACGTCAGCACGTTTCCTGATGATGCCACTTGTCCTCTGCAAGAAAACCGAAATAATCAGGGCTCTGCACTTCGGTCCATTGAAGATATCATCCAAAGCATAAATAGTAATATTCTGGAAGTTCAACTTCAGGCTACCCAAGCTGCTAGGAAACTCCTTTCTAGGGAAAAACAGCCTCCTATAGACCAAATAATTGAGGCTGGTATGATTCCAAAGCTTGTAGGCTTCTTGGGCAGGACAGACTATAATCCTATTCAGTTTGAATCTTCTTGGGCACTTACTAACACTGCTTCTGGAACATCACATCAAACCAAGGCTGTGGTAGATGAAGGGGCTATGCCTGCGTTCATTGCCCTGTTGGCCTCTCCCCAGGCTCACATCCGTGAACAGGCAGTGTGGGCTCTGGGAAACATTGCAGGTGATAGTTCAGCCTACAGAGACTTGGTTATCAAGTAACCACTGTAGTATCTTTATACCACTTTAGTATCAAATCTCATTGACAGTATTAGTGTGCTATGGTCCACTGGGTCACAAGGAGTTCAATACAACTGAATGACTAAATAACTAAAACAAGGTTGAAACCAAACCAGGTTATCTCCCAAAAAACCCAATAAAACAAAATAAAAATTATATAAAAATGATTCCAGGATATAATCACGAAGGAACAAAATTATGACTGTAAAAATATTCTGTTCTAATCTTATGAAGAGAAAAGAATAAAGTGTAAACAAAAATGTTTTATAACAATGGGTTTTGGGACAGGTATTATACATATCTGTGTATATGTATACATACACACACACACACTGAACACAATGTAATTTGGGAAGATAATACTAGAATCTGGGGAAACCAGGAAGGCTTTCATATAGATCCGTGATTCTCAAACTTTTTCGTCTCAGGACTACTTTACACTCTTAAAAATTATTGAAGACCCCCTTCTCAAGAGCTTTTGTTTATGTGGTGGATTTTAATTGGTATTTACAATATTAGAAATTTAAAAGTTATATTATCAAGATAGTTTTGATTTCTTGGACCTTCTGAAAAGTCTTAGAGGGAATGAGATTCCTAGAACATACTTTAAGAACCACTGAAATAGTGTGTGTGTGTGTGTTCGTCCTTTGTTGTCAAAGAAGACCATGCCATCAGAGAAATGATGACATGACTTGCACTTTTGTTTTGAGTGAGGGAGGGCTGTGCAGGTCACCAGCCTCACTTCTCCTCCAGAGCCATTTGAATTCATCTGGATGACTGGAGATGACCCAGGATGAGGCAAATGGGGTTAAGTGATTTGCCCAAGGTCACACAGCTAGTGAGTGTCAAGTGTCTGAGGTGACATTTGAACTCAGGTCCTCCTGACTGCTGCACTGGTGCTCTCTCCACTGCACCACCTAGCTGCCCCATTGATATACTAGAGAATGCTTGAGGACACTAGAGACTTACAGAAGGCGGTGGTTGTTGTCCTTCGTTCTCAAAGAGGACCAAAACGTTACCATCACCATGATAAAGTGAAGCTTCAATGTGTTCGACTGTGGCTGATCAGACCAACAGGGGCTAGGGATGCTCCACCACAGATTGGGAAGATACTCTGAGTGATTTTTCACACACAGATTTACAGAAGGACAGGGATAAGAATAAGACAGGATGAAAAAGGAAAGTTGGGTTGCTGTATGCAACAATGGAAAAAAAGCATTTACATGAAGGAAATCATGGAGACTTTGTCCAAAGTTAGATAGATCATTTTCAGCACAGGTAGTGTGATTTTCTTTTGGTAGTATGATTTTTTTTTAAAAACATTTCCACTAATGCTTATATTATATTATACTATATTATGTCCATTGGAAGCCTTGGGCATTTATATACTTTTCTTCAGTTCATGAATCTCAACATGGATTATGGACGGCTGGCTTTTTAATTAATATATTAATTACCTACAGACACTATACTAAGCACCAGGGATACAAAGACAAAAAAAATACATAGTATCTGCCCTCAAGAAACTCATAATATAATGAGGAAGACAACAAGCAAACAACTATGTACAAATGAGATAGATTCAGGATACATTAGAGATACTGATCAGAGACAAGGCACTAGAATTAAGGGAGAACAGTAAAGCCTTCCTATAGAAGGTGGGATTTTATCTGGGACTTTTAGGAAACCAGGTGGCAGGGATGAGGAGGGAGAGCATTCCAGGTGTGCGAGAAAGTCAGTGAAAATGACTAGAGTTTGCAGATGGAATGTCTTATTCAAGGAACGGTGGGAAGGATAGGCCAGTGTCACTGGATCACAGAGTATTTGGAGGGAGATAGGGTGTAAGGCCTAAGATGACTGGAAATGAAAGGGTGTTATGAAGAGCTCTGAGTGCTAAAGAGAACATTTTGCATTTGATCCTGAAAGTGACAGGGAACCAATGGAATTGACTTAAGGAGTGAGGGAAGCTGTTGGGCAAAGAAGAGGCATGACAGTGTCAGACTTGAATATGGCAGCTGGGTAGAGAGTGTGGACTTCACTTTTACTTGTGTTCAGGAGACCAGCCAGCAGGCTACTTCGGTATTCAAGATGTGAAGGGATAAGGGCCAGGGTAGTGGTAGTGTTAGAGGAGAGAGGGAGATATATATGAGATGTTAAGAAGGTAAAATCAACAGGCCTTGGTAACAGATTGGACATGAAGTGGGGGTTGGGGTTGAGTAAGGACATAAGGATAACACCTAGGTTGGGAGCGTGGGTGACCAGGATGATGTTGATATCCTCAACATGAAGAGAGGAGGGTTTGAGGGGAAAAGATAATGAATTAAGATTTATATATGTTGAAATTAAGATGTCTATGGATCATCAAAGTTGAGATGTTCAAGGGGCAGTTGGAAATGTAAGACTGGAACTCAGCAGAGATGTTAGAGATGAACAAGTAGATTTGAGAATGATTAGTGCAGGGTGATCATTGAGTCCATGGGAAATGATTAGATCATCAAGTGTAATAGCATAGTTCAAGAAGAGAAGTCTCCTGACATGGTTATGGGGCATAACCATGGTTACTGGACATGACCTGAAGACTAAAAAAGCCATCTTATCAGTTATCCCTTAAAGATCATGGAGAATAACAGCAGTTATATAGGAATACAGAATGTCTCCATTTTCAAAAAAAGAAAGAGAACGAAATCTACAAACTATAGGATGATGAGCTTGACCTTGATTCCAGCAAAAATTCTAGAAAGAGTAAATTAACCTATAAAAGGAAGCAGTGATCAGAAAAATGCAAATTAGATTTTAAAAAGTCATGTTTGAAATTAATCTCACTTTTTCTTTTTTTTAGCACTAATACTGATAGATCACTGATAGATGACGTAAAGACTGTATAGTTTACCTTTATTTTAAGGAAATATTTTTTAAAAGTCTCTGCTGTTCTTATAAGGAAATGAAGCTATGTGGGCCTAATTATGCTAATGAATTTGGAACTGGTTGACTGACCAACTCCAGCTAAAATCCCACCTTACAGGAAACCTTTCCCAGTCTCAATAAATGCTAATGCTTTCTCTCTGTTGACGATCTCTAATTTGTCCTGCCTAGAGTTTGTTTGTACATATTGTATGCATGTTGTCTCCCCCATTAGACTGTGAGAACACAACAAAAACAAAACCTACGACAGACACCATCTTGCCCCAAATTTCTTTGTATTAATGGAATTTCATTCGTTTCCTTCCCCAATGGATCAATGTAGCACTTGCTCAAATTTTCATCTTCTGAGGGTGCACAAATCCATAACAGGTCTCATGGATACTGATGTGTCACACACATGATCAGTCATCTCACTGTTCATAATCTTAACATTCATTTTCATCTTTGTAGCCCTTGAGCATAGCACAATTCCTGGAATATAGAGGGCCTTTAATGAATGCTTGTTGATTGATTCTTTGGCTCTACCTCTTCAGTACATGTGACTTAAACCTTATAACTACAAGGGCAATCTCCCTCTTCTTCCCAATCTCATTGCCCTCCCAAACTCTCACATCCAGCAATCACTCATTTTTTACTTCCAAGCAATCAATTCTCATGTGAACGAGCAAATAAACATAAACAATTTTAATGGGGCTAAAGCCCCCTTAGACTACAAAGTGTTCCTGACAACGTCTATTAGAGCTTAAAATACAGGAATGACAGACTTCTGAAAAAGAATGAAGTACACTTAACCAAAGGTGTTAATAAGGTATTTGCCTGGAGTTTTACAAATCTAATCAAAAGGGGACCTCATAGAGTCTAGCTAACATATAGCAAGGAAAGTAGCAGCAGACACACCTGGAGTTCCCCAAGAAAGAAAGAAAAAGCCAAGAAGGGGCCAATAATAAAACCCATTGTCTTAGAGGCTCTTAACCTGGAGTTTATGGAGTTATTATAATATTTTTTGATAATTAGATTTTGATTTCCTTTGTAATCCTATATATTTTATGCGTTTTAAAAATATTATTCTGAGAAAGAGTCCATAGACTTTATTAGATTGTCAAAAGGGTGTATAACACAGAAAAGGTTAAAAACTCTGCCTTAGAAGACTGTCCATAAGCACACTAAATGTCAGTAATAAGTAAGATGAACTAAAGGTCCTAATGCAGGGATATAAATTTGACTTCACACTGAGATTAGGCAAGATAGAAGGAATGATCACAGGAATGTACCCTTGTGGAAAATGAAGGGCTGGCTGGCTTGGATGTCCTTGAACCATCTGGGTTTTTGTTAGCACTCCTAAGCCCACATGAATACCTGCTGGTTCTGTAGTAGTTCTATTCTACACTCTGCCCAGACCTCTACTGTCTCTTCCTTAGGAGTCTTCCCTAATACTTTAGTGAGAAGAATACTATCTTAGCACTATGACTGTTACTGTCTGATTTCTGAAATATATGGGGAACTAAGCCAAATGTATAGAAATAAGAGCAATTCCTCAATTGATAAATGGTCCAAGGACGTGAACAGGCAGTTTTCAGATGAAGAACCAAAGCTATCTATAATCATATGAAAAAAATGCTCTAAATCAGCACTGATTACAGAAAAGCACATTAAAACAATTCTGAGCTACCACCTCATACCTATCAGGTTAGCTTAGAGGACAGAAAAAGAAAATGACAGATGTTGTAGCGGATGTGGGAAAATTGAGACACTATTGCACTGTTGTTGAAGTTATACACTGATTCAACCATTCTGTAGAGCAATTTGGAACTATACCCAAAGAGGTATAAAACACTTTTGAGAATGGACAGGGTGAAAGGAAAGAGACAGGGAAAATAGGATGGAGGGAAATACATAGTAATCATATCTGTAAAAAAATGTTACAGCAATGTATCCTTCAAAATTGAATATAATCTTACAACAGAAAAAATGGGATTTTAATACAACAGAGGACTTTGAAATATTTCTGATTAAAAGGCCAGAGCTGAGTACAAACTCTGAAATGAAAATAAAGGAGTCAAGAGAAACCTCAAAGATTTGAGCAGTTGGAAAGGACAGAACAAAATGAAGTTCTTATAGTTTCATAGAGGGAAAAGAGCTATGTTCTTTCATAATCCCACTGTCTTTAAGAAGGTGGTGGGGTTGGGGGGAGAATTAGGGGAGAGAGATGAAGGGAACAAATATGGCCTAATATGTACCAGGCACTGTGTTTTATAATTATGATCTAATTTAATCCTCACAACAACCTTTAAAGGGAGGAACTATTATGATCCTTATTTTACAGTTGAGGACAAGAGGTAAAGTGACTTTCCCAGGGTCACATAACTAGGAAGTGTCTTTTTTTAGGGTCCTGATTACTTTTTTTGACATTTTATTTTTTTCTTAATTTCAGTGTTCTACAATTACTACCACATAACTTGGATTTTTTCGCCTCCCTCCCTGGGACAGCATACAATTTTATATACAGGTTCTACACAGACATTCCTATTAAATATATTTTCACCATAGTCATGTTGTGTATAAGAATTAAAATCAATGGGAGAAATCACGTAACAAACCAAAACGTAACACAAAAGAAGATGATCTGCCACATTCTGCAATTGAATTCCATAGTTCTTTCTCTGGATGTGGAAGGCATTAAGCTTTAGAAGACCATGGGGAATTTTTTTTAAGTCCTTGCATTGTTCCAAGTTTATCAGAAAAAACCCTCATACACTGTGGTCGTTGCTGTGCACAAAGTTCTCCTGGTTCTACTCCTTTCACTCAGCATGAGATCATATAAGTCTTTCCAGGACTCTCCAAAGTCTTAGGAAGTGTCTGAGGCTGGATTTGAACTATGGACTTCATGAGCCCAGGTTCAGCACTCTGTCTGCTGTGCCACCTAGCAAGTTAAGTAACATATAAATACAGGGCTTGAGTGTTGTTTGGGGTTGTTTGTTTTAGAAGGGGATAAAAAAATAGGAAAAGGGAAAACACTAGGAAAGAAATGAAGAGGAAAACATTATTTTACTTAATAGAGGTGTATGAGAAAAAGTATAATCAAGCAGGCATCTTATGAATTGGACAAATGAGGGTTGAACACACACAGAGAATCTGATGTAGAAACATATTAAACTGAACAAAGAAAACAAGCCAAGACAGGGAAAGGAGAAACAGATATTTGAGGAGAACAGATTTGGGAATAGTCACAAGCAAATATACAAATGTAAAGAGAGTATGAGAATATGACCCCATAAAGACCATAAACTACTTTGAGTAAATGTAAACAGCAAAAGAAGCTCCATGGGAGCTTGCACATGACCTAGACCATCCCTGGCACTATGCCTTCTTTGTTCTGCTTCTACATAATACCTGACCTGGCCAGGTTGGTGTGAGGATCCACAATGTTACTTTGTCCACCTGCCACCAAGGATGACAGCCTCTTGTGAGTATGCTCCCTCATTTAACTTAATTAACCCTAATAAAACCTATTAATAACTAAGCTGCTATAGGCTGGTATGTTATGGCATTCTCTCAAAAGGTATGCTGCCCTATAATTGGCATAATCAGGGCAAAACAGATTCTACCCCTTACATTTGGCAGGATACCAAAGAAACTGGGTGGGGGAGGCCTCTGCAGGGGCAATCCTGGCCATCTTCTGTGAGAAATGATTCATTTGGACCCTAACTCTATTCCAATCAGTATTAATCAGTTTGATATTTTACATAAATCACATAAGGATAATTAGATAAGGCAGGTTCTTATAGTAAGCCTTAAACTTTATTGTAATGTTCACTACTTGTTTGCCAGTTATGAAACTTAATTGTGCAACCATAAGAATACTGACAAAGAGATCTCCTGTTTTACTCAAATTGCATGTCCAAATCCAGCATTGGTGGGATGCCTTGATTCTTTGGACAATTCTCTCTTGTCCAACATAAGCAGTGACCATCTTATGACCACTTAGGGGAGATGCCTCCATTCTTCGCCCAACCTGTGACCCACCTCCCTGCTGATATGTCATTTTTGGCCCTCAAAAGCAAGGTCTATTAACAAATGAGATTCTATATTTTACCATGCCTCTTTTGCATATTTGTATCAAACTCTATTAAAAATAAGGTCATGGAAGCAGGGGGCATCTCATGGACCCTTTAATCAAATGCTATTGGCCCAGAGCTCTGTCTCAGTGGTTTTTCCTGCAGATTGGACAATTTTAATCATCACTCCTCATCCCTGGGGGAGATGTGGTATGTCTGCTGGGGAGGAATCCCGACTTGGCCATCCACATAGTGTGGGAGTGGTGACCTGAGCCACACAAGTATGGAGACACCTGGAAAGGGCACTTTGGCTTGTGCCTTGACAGGCTTCCACAAGGGAAATCTCATACAATGTTGCTTGATGGTAGATTTATGGCCTAAGCAAACATGAAAACTTTCAGCACTGTTAAGGGATACCTTGAAACAGCAATTGCCCTCTGTATCATAGAATAAAGAATAAAATAACCTTGAGGTAAAAGATGGAGGTGACCAAGAATGTATTTTGGGAAGACAGAAGCTTAGAGGAAAAGAACAGTCTCACTCTCTCTCTCTCCCTCCCTCCTTCCCTCTCATTGTATGCATCAGGGAGACAGGAGAGAAGCAGAGCAAGAAAAATTCAGTGAAGTGAAAATTATTTCTGATATGACTGATATAGGAAGTATCAGATCAGAATATGCAAGAAATAAGACATGTGCGATTTTAAATGGGTAATAATTCATTAGAATGTGTGTATATGTATATCTGAGAGAAAGCATGGCTTCTCAGGACATCTAGTAAGGCAAGAAAGGAAAAGTAACTTTTAATACTGGGGTCAGGAAGGCAAGAGAGAGGGGCTAGAGCCACTGCAGCAGAGGAGCAGGCCTGAGTGAAGGCAGGAAGCAGCAGCCCTAACTGGGAGGACCCAACGTGACAATGCAGACGGTGACCAGGTAGAAACTAAGGGCAAGGATACTGGAGTATATTATGAGTATCTCAGGCAAGTGATTGATGTGTTGGAAACAGACAAGCATTTCAGAAAAAAGCTTCAGACATGGCTTGATTTATTTAGTGAATCACCATGTAAGGACAAGATTTGATGAACTAAAGATAAAGGAAGTGGCAAGATTAAGAATGCTAATTAAAGCTAAATTGAATTTCATTCAAGTCACAGGCATAGATTATTAAGCTCTTTTGAAACAGTTTCAGCACCAAAATCACCAGAATCCTGACAAATCTGGACCAACAGACAACATGTTAACAATATATTAATCAAAACTATTCTGGAAAGTAACTTGTTACTATGCCCAAATGGACACTATGGGTATATACTTTCTGAGCCAGCAATATACCACAACTAAGTCTATTCTCCAACGAGATCAAAGAAAGAAGAAAAGGTTCCATATGTACGAAAATATTTATAGCAGTTCTTTATTGCTGGCATTTAATTGGAAAATAAGGGGGTTCCCATCAAATGGGTAATAGCTGAACAAATTATGGCATATGAATATAATGGAAAATTACTGCTCTGTGAGAAAGATGGTTTCAAGAGTGAGGTGGGCCAGAATTTATACCATGACATCAATATTGTAAAATCTAATCACTGAAATCACTGAAAGACTTAAGAACTCGGACTGAAAGAGTAATCAGTCATGATTCCCAAGGAACAATGATGAAGAAAACTATCCACTTCATGACAGAATGGTGACGGACTAAGTGTGAAATAAATATTTTTGGACATGGTCTATGTGGGAATGTGCTTTCCTTAACTATACACATTTGTTACAAGGGTTTTGTTCTTCTTTTTTTCTCTCCACTGAGAGAAGGAGAGATGGGGAAGAAAAAAAATTCTCGGTAAAGTTTTTCAAATAAAATTTAATCTAAAAAATAAAAACAAATATTGGGACCACTGTCTCACAGCTGTCAGACATCTATTTTTGTGTCTTTTAATTATGTGCACAGTTTAAAAGGAAAAACATTGCTGGCAAATCTTTCTGTGTCATTAACTAATGTGAATCTCTAGATGTTTTCAGAAAGCCTCTTCCTTTCCCTTTACACTCCTGAAGGAATATTTTCACCCAGACTGTATAATGTTTTTACATTGTAAACTAATTAGGAACTGATTTTGGCACTAAAATGTAAATTCTCTACTGTGAATCCCTAATTGTGGTTTAAATGTCTTTATAAAAGGTGAAGGTTTCTTTAGAATTTGTTTTAAGGGAACTAAGAACATTTCCCATCCCTCATCCCCAAGAATGACAGATTTATCAATTTACAGCTAGGAGATAAAGGTCATCTCACTGACTACAGAGAGATGGGTTTGGGGGTTATGCCAGTAAAGTTTCAGGGTTAAAAAAAAAAATAGAACCAACACTTAGAAACTGCCTGCCTATCCTATTAACCTTTTCCTGGCTCATGAAAAGAGAAAAAACAGCCAAAAAGTAATTGAGTTTGAACTAAAGTTAAGTACTGATGTAAAAAAAAATGTAATGATGTAAAAGTAACTTTTCAAAGCGGTGTCTTGAAATTAGAAACTTTGGTGTAAATTACATGAGACTCCTACCCATTTTTGTTATACATTTATGTTCAATCTGAATTTTAAGAAGTGTCTTGTTTCCTCCCTATAAAAACAGAAATTTATTTAAGGAAAGGGGGGTGGGGAGAGGTTGTGGCTCTCAGGCAGGAGGGTGGGGAAAGAGGCAAATCTGAGTTCTCCTGAGAACTCCATGATAGACAAGCTTCAATAGCTTGGGGAAAATCCTACCAGTTAGGTCCATTACAAAGGTTTTTAGATCTGTTTTTCTAAGGAAAGTACCTTAAAAGGGGGTCAACAATCTACTTTAATTACATTCATAGAAAAATAAAGACCAAAACACTGGGCTTCTGTCTGACCATAAGCAATACACACATCACAGATCAAGACAGATCCAACTATCTGACCATTACATACATACATAGTTAGCAGAGAGCAAAGCATCAACATCTGGGTTTTCAAAGCCAGGGGACTCCTTAACAGCTACCCAGAGTCTCATCTGGTACATGAGCCTTCTTTCAAAGAATGAGCCCCAAAGCAAAAACCTCACCTCAGAGTATACGAATACTTTTCAGAGCCAAAAGACATCACAACCCTCTTGCTTCAGTGCCTAATTAACAAAAGTTGTGAAAAGCTTCAAGCAAGCAAACCTCCCCATAAGCAAACTTTTCCTTTAAACAACTTCCTCCCCCAAAGGGTTCCAAGATTAACAGGCCGGAAAGATCTTTAAATCTCATTAACATAAATCCCATTAACATCACAACATCTGAGATCCAAGGTGAAATGTGCTGATTAAATGGATTGAAATACAAAAAAGACTTCATGTTAGCTAATGCTGATGGTCATATGATCATTATTGTACTACTTGAGTGCTTTGTTCACTGTATATACTGAGTTCTCTCAGTTATCTTAGTGTCATGTAAATTTCTCCTCTCATTAGTTTATGCTTTAGACACTCTTATTAATTTGATGTTATGAATTAAACTAATAATGTTCTCAGTGTTTAGACACTCTTATGACTTGTACTGTGGACTGCTCATTTTCTTGTTCTTACATCAACCAGTCAGGGAAAATTGTGACAGGTTTCTCATTGACAAAAAGGGGGAAACTGAGAAAAATCAAATGATTCTGATTCCATTTTGTAATTGATTGTACTCTGTATCACCCCCAATATGTTGTAGAATTGTCCAAGTCATGTTTCTTTTATCTCTAAATTTAGTTCAGAAATTCAGTTGGCCTGAACTAAATTTAGAAATCTAGTTCTCCCACTAACCACCAAATATCATTGATTCTTCCTTCACCTTCCAAGGAGTGGGATGGAAGAAAATCGTAACAATTGTGGTCATTTTTCTTCTTGGTCATGTTGTTTGTTTACTTCTATTGCTTTTGTTGGTTATACCCTCCACAGTAGTTCATTTAAGAAAACCACTCATATACTATTAAGGGAACCTTAAACAAGGGCAGATAGTATCAGAAAGGTTGTATGAGCAGGTCACAAAGGGTGGTATATATGAAGGTAGCCACCATGGAATGTAACCTATGACTCCACAGAGAATTTAAACTACCTTGAGTAAATGTAAACGGCAAAAGAAATTCCAACTATCCATTGGGAAAACCTGTCCATGACCCTGGGCCATCCTAGGCACTATGTCTTCTTTGTTCTATTTCTATGTGATACCTATTGACCTGAAATCTTAAAGAAAAGGCAACAGGCTAAAGGCATGCGTTATTAATTAACTGTCTTTAAAGAAAACAGTAACATAATGCATTATAGAGTCGGAAAATTATCTGACTACCCGATACAGAAATCTTCTAGTTTATATACATTTTACCATGAGAAAGGAACTCTCTTAGTTGAACAAACTGTAAATTTAGTAAAACAAGACAATCTACAAAATAGGGTCAATTGAGTTTCATGATCCCAAGTTGTGTGAATTTCCATTCTGTAGCATATGTCTCTGTGACATAAGATAAGGAGAAAATCTATCCCTCTGAGAGCAGGTATCCTGCTGACACAGGAAAGGGTACCTTTAACAAAGTTTCAATTGAAATTACAACCCAGGACATCTGTGTTTTTTTTTCCTTATCACTAAGATGCCAGGAGAAGGGTCTGGTAAGGAAATTACTAAGTCAGCCCATTTGCTGAGGCATTCTCTGAGTTTACTTAAGATAACAAAAGAGACTATTAGGTCCAAACTCTTCTTAATTCAAGATTTGCCCTTACTTAAGTCAAAAATTTATATTAAATATTATCATACCTTACCTGTCCTGGTGGTGATAGGGATATCCAAGATGTTACTCTGTCCTACTGCCACCCAAGACAATTGACCTCTTGTGAGTAACTCCCCCAATTAATCTACTTAATCCTAATAAAACCTACTTATAACCAAACTGGCATGGGCTCCTCCTTCTTTGGTATCTCAGTATCTTCTCAAAAAGTATGCCACTCTACAAATGGCATAACAGATCTGCTCCCTTACAAGCAGTTTGCCATTTCCTTCTTCAGCTCATTTTACAAATGGAAAAACTGAGACAGAGTTAAGTGACTTGCTCAGGGTCACACAGCTACAATTGGCATAATTAGGACAAAACGGATCTACCACTTACAACTGGCACAGTCAGCAGGATAATCTGACAATTGGCACAATCTGGGCAGAACAGTGCCCTTTTACAGCAAAAAAAACATCAATTTCAGGGGTGGTGAGATCAGAAAATGGTATTAAAAAGAAACTGTAAGAAGCTGAAATCAAAATCTGGGCTTGGTGAAGGAAGAAGAGCAGAAGACGAAACAGACTACCCTTCCCTGTACCTAGAATGGAAAAGAGCACATGAAACAGGACCAAGACATATGGCCTAAGGAAAGGGGGGATGTAGCACTCTTGCTCCTTACCACACGGCATCACCTGTTATGAGTGAATGGGTCTACTTCTAAACATAAATGCAAGCAAGAGAGAGTGACTATGCTCAGTTAGGTAGATTGAAAGACTTAGCCATTTTAGGCAGCTGAAAGAAAGAAGCTGCTCTCCACCATTGGTAGGCTAACGCAGAGTCTCCACACTACTAGACCAGTACTGCTGTATTCCAGAAACAGGAGACTGGCACCTCCAACATGGAAGCCTCATGGGTGTGTGAGTGTGTGTGTGTGAGTGTGACTATGTGTGTGTGTGACAATGTGTGTGTGTGAGTGTGTGTGTGTGTATGTGTGTGTAAAATGACATAGCATCCAAATACTTAAAGGAAAAGTTAACAATTACAGTTACTACTTGAACTAGATGATTTTTTAGATAGACAGATAAAAAAGAAATTAAGGACCTGAACAATAGAAACCTAGAAGAGTTAGATATGATAAATCTCTGGTAATTATTGAATGGGAATATAAAGGAGTGTGCACATGTGTGTTTGTATATACACACATACATATATCAGCTGTGAATGGCACTTTTACAAAAACTGACTAAACAAATGCAGGAAAACACAAATACTAAACACATTCTTTACTAACTGCAGCACAATCAAAAGTATAATCAATAAAAACCATTTGAAGAAAGGATTCAAATTTAAGTGAAGACTTAATCCCAAAAAATTGTGAGGGAGTGTCAAAAGCACAAATCATAGAAATAATAAAACATTTTTCAAAGAAAATGTCAATGTCAGACAACTGACTACAAATTTTTGGGATTCAGCCAAAGCAGTGCTTAGGGAGAAATGTAACCATCAAAACACCTTCATCAACAAAAAAGAGAAGGGGCAGATCAATAAATTGGGTGAGTAGCTACAAAACAAGAAAAGAACCACAGTAAAAAACTCCAATACAAAAATTGAAATCCTAAAAATTAAAAGAAAGATAAAATTAAAATCAGCAACGCAAAATCTCTTGAATTGCTAAAGGTATAAATGTTTTTGAACTAAGAATTTATAATGTTCATATTAATTGATGTGATGTGATAATAAATATACTAGCAATTGAGTTTTCTCAAGAGCTGCCTCTCTGGCTCAGGAGTCAAAGCTCACAATGCAGCTTTAATTAATCAAAACTCTGACAAGGCTCCCAATCACTGGACCTTAAATGAAGCAAGTCAAAGATTTTAGAACCTGTTCTCATCACAAAACAGTTCTGTACTTTAGGAGAGGTGGTCACAATCTCCAAAGACTTGAATCCAGAATCGCTGTGTTGTGGGACTTAGGGGATTTTCTTGGGAAACCACCTAATGACTGCTCATTTCTATTCGTAATCCACCTTCCCCACTTTGTGATTTAAGTATATAACCCCTGCTTTTACTTCAACTAAGAGAACATTCCTCTCTCTGAAATTGATTGAACTACCTGATTATTGGCACTTTTGTCTCTAGGCCTGCTTTGTGCAGCTCTGAGTATTCCCAGATTAGAGACTGACTCCATAAAATCCAGATTAATTGGTGTCAGAAGTTTTTAAGGGTTGGACTCAGGGTGAAGTTTCGAGCTTTTCAGTATGGGGAGAAGTACAAGGAAGTTGTGCTTCCAGTTTGAGATGATCAGTTGTGACCTAGCACAGTCAGGTTAGAGATCAGAAACCTGTGGGCAGGCTTGACAAGCTGTTTGAGGGAAAGATGATCAGAGGGAACATAAAGTCACGTGGTAATGAATGGTGTCAGGGGCATTCCAAAATTCAGAACAGTATAAGAAGCTTCCATTGCTCTGAATAAGTTGTAGTCTTCCTGTGGCCTTACTGGGAAACTATCCATTCATAATGAACATAGAAGGCACTCCCACCTCTGAACTCTATTTTAATAAATTTTCCTTGATACCTTTTTGTGTGTTAAGCTCAATTCTAACAAAAGGGATGGGCACCAATGGATTTCTTCCCACAAATCCTAATTCACTACACTGACAAGTTCAATCCTCTCCTTCCATTATGAGCCTAGACTCTGATCAAGCCCTCTTTTCTTGATCTGGATCACTTTGGTAATGATGTGGACACAAATAGTGCCCTAAAGTTAGAGTTGCTTTTCCAGTACTTCTGTAACCTGAAGGCACCCTAAAGTCCTTTCCCCTTTATCTTGAACCTGAACAAAAAGAATTGTTTTTGTCTCCCTTATCCTATGTTCCTGGGTCCTTTAATTTTTCAACTGTATCCTCCTGTCCTGTCATTAAATTCTTAAACCATAAAGAATTCCCTTTATCTGCCTCATCCTATGTCATCCTGTCCTGTCTTTAATCTTAAACCTCCACAAAAATCTCTAAAATGACATCATCATTCTGAAACATTCTATATATAAGCACTCTATAAAAAAAAGCACAATTTCCCCAAATATTGGGGTCTCCCTTAGCTTTCTTGCTAAGGAGGCCTGTGATGCTTTTTCACATAAAATAAAAAGCTCCCACTGACTCAAAGAGAACTTCTTAAGTGAATTCTTTCACACCTGACCAGCTCTCCCAACTCTAAACCTCATCAGTAAGGCCTATGTTTTTTTGTTTGTTTGTTTGTTTTTGTCATGCGGATTTGGCTTTTCAAGTATCTTTTCTCTTATAATGCAGGACTGGCTATGGCCTTTAGGTTTTTTTCTTCTCTCTTTTATAAAGGCAGTCTGAACTATGGAATTGTTTTCTCGTAACAGTTGCCTGCCAGGATGGTTTTATGTGTGGTTAAACCAATTGAAATTAAGTTTTAAATTTAATGCTCAGTTAGAATTGTGGAATGTTTGCTTCTATAATTCAAGTGAATCACTAGCACAGTGTAGAATACTTGTAATCATGTACTTGTATTTTGTGTATTTCTGTTGTTATATCCCTGTATAGTGTGTATTTGCATTTGTGTATACTTGTTGGTTAAGTGGCATTATCATCTTTGAGGGTACACCTTTAGAATGGGACACATGTGATAAAAGACATGGGAGAAGATACAGCAGTTCCCATTAACCAGCCTCCAGAATGAACACACATCTTTCAAATGTGTAAGAAATATGGCCTTGACTGTCCCTCATATATTGGGTTGATATGACTAATGATGACCCTAAACTTTGTTGGCATTGTTGGGGAAATTAATAACAGCAAATTAGAGTATACAAGGCAGAAATTTATGAATAAGGAAACTCAGCCTTGAGTGGGACAGCTATAATAAATGGTGCTCAAAGGCAAGAGGAAAAAAAGGATAGGCTATGCTGAGCAGTTTCAACTCACCCTGTATTCACACAGACCTGGGTATCCAGATCTATATCAATATAATAAGTCCCTGCCCAAAACTCCACTTGATGGCTTCAGAGTGATCATCAATAGTAACTGTGGCTTTTTCCTTCCTAGTTGGATTTACTTATTTTTTCTTTGGCTCAATATAAGGGGCTATTCCCTGTTTACTTCTTAAAGAATAAATGGGCATTACCTCACTCTAAGTGAGTACCTGAATAAGCCAAGCTCTCCCAGTGCATCCTGGGCCTTCTCCATTCATCCTGATGATTATCTTGTCACTGGATCCAGATGGCTCAGGAGAGGAAAGTGAGGCTGGTGACCTTGCACTGCCCTCCTTCACGCAAAACAAAGTCAAGTGCAAGTCATATCATCATTTCTCTGATGTCATGGTCTTCTTCAAAAATGATGGACAAACATAGACAGACAAACAGACAGGTTGGGAAGAGGGAGACCAAGAATTGAGGCCAGAAGGCCAGCTGAGAAGATCCAGAATTTTAAGATAGATTGGGACTCAGAGGGATAAGGTAAAGAGCATTACCAATTCACCGAAGTTATGGGTGAAAAGCTCCTTGAGGCCATACCTCTTGTGTTCCCCCAATTCACTGATTTAACAAAGGCCCGAAATCCTAAACAGGACTCTGGGGAACCTATCAGTTTTATGACAGATTTGCCCAAGCCTTTGATGCCAATTCCAGTCTCCAGCACAACAGTGCACGAGGGTAAATTCAGTTTCTTTCCTACTTCATTAATCATCATCCACTCATCTCTAAGCAAATTAATCTGTTTCTGAATTCATAATAAATGAGGATAAAATAAAGGAAATTATTATGAATCGGTTGGACCAATTAGAGAACAAAGCTGAAAGGCTCAATGAAATGGATGAACATTTACCAAGATATCAAATACCAAGGTTACCAGAAGAAATAGAAAACGTAAGTTACACAACCTCAGAAAAACAAAAGCAAATAAACCATAAAGGAACTCTGAAAGAAAAAAAGATCTAGTTCCAGCTCCTAGTAAATCCAAGGGATTTCTATTATTCAAAGAAAAATGAATTTCAATTATCCAGAAATGATTTGCAAAATAGTGGAAAGAACTACACCATGTAACTCATATGAAACAAATATCCTAAAGCTAGATCAGGGAAAGGGAAAACTATAGAACAATATCTCTGATGAACATGTTTGCAAAAACCCTAATATTAGTAAAGATCCTACAATGACATGATTATATTATATACTATATATATCATATTCCATGTTATTATCTATCATATATTATCATGTTGGGTTTATTCAAGGAATGCCATTCTAATTAATATCAGGAAAACTAACCATTTTGTTGTTCACTCATGCCCAATCCTTTAGGACCCCATTTGGGGTTTTCTTGGCAAAGGCACTGGACTGATTTTTGCCATTTCCATCTCATTTTAGAGATGAGCAATTCGGGCAAACAGGTCCCCCAGCTGGCAAGTGTCTGACTGCAGGTCATGCACCTTCCCCACTGAGCCACTTTAGCACCCCAAGAGCAGTATACACTGTTCCCAAAGCATGACACGTACAAATTGCCAAGTCCTATAGGAGAAATGTGATAGACAATATGTGATGACATTCATTTTTTTGCTAAGACCCTGGATGGGCTCAGGATTTCTACTCCCTGCTCCAGGCAGCCCGAAGTGCGCACGCGCCATCCTCCAGTCTCAGAGCAACTTCCGTGGAAGAAGGACGGACAGAGGACCTCCGCTCCGCCTGTCGCCCACTTCCATCCGCAAAAGTTCCGTCCCGCTCCCACCTAGCCCGGCCTCTGGCTTCCTCCCACCTCGGTTCCACCTTTCCTTGTCCCCTGACCTCGCTCCATCCCTCCTCTTCCGGCCCCGCCCGCTCTCTCATTCCTCTTCCGGCCCCGCCCGCTCGCTCTCTCCCGCGCCCATTCCCAGTCTTCCCTCTTCTCTCTCTCCCACCCGGGCTCCACCCTCCACCCAACTCCTC
>CM053775.1:44470839-44482517 GCA_028658325.1 Potorous gilbertii
ATGACGTTGCGTCTGCGGTGGCCAATGAGAGCGAGCCAAGAGATGCGCGAGCGCGTCCGGGCGGCGGCGGCGCGCTCGCGAGGCCGGGGAGCTATGGCGGTGGCCGGGGTGAGCTCCCTGAGTAGTGTAGTGGGCGGCAGTGGCGGCGCTGGCGGCTCGGGTGCTGGGCACGACGCGGGGGACTTCCTGGCCCGCTACCGACTGGTGTCCAACAAGCTGCGCAAGCGCTTCCTGCGCAAGCCCAACGTGTCGGAGGCGGGCGAGCAGTTCGGGCAGCTGGGCAAGGAGCTGCGCGCCCAGGACTGCCTGCCCTACGCCGCCTGGTGCCAGCTGGCCGTGGCACGCTGCCACCAGACGCTCTTCCACGGGCCCGGAGAGGCGCTGGCGCTCACCGAAGCGGCCCGCCTCTTCCTGCGGCAGGAGCGCGAGGCCCGCCTGCGCCTGGCCTGCGCCGCCGCCTACGGCGAGCCCCTGCAGGCGGCCGCCAGCTGCTTCGCCTTCGCCGTGCGTCTGCACCTGGAGCTGGGCCAGCCGGCCGCGGCCGCCAGCCTGTGTCTGGAGCTGGCCGGCGCTCTTCGCGCCCTGCAGCGGCCCGGTCCAGCCGCCGTGCACTTCGAGCGCGCGGCCGAGCTGCAGCTGCCGCTGCTGCCGCTGGAGGCGCTGCTGGCGCTGGGCGACGCCGCCTCCTGCAAGCTGCTGACCCGGGACTACGCGGGCGCCCTGGAGCTCTTCACCCGCATGCAGCTGCTGGCTCGGGAGCGAGCGGCTGGGGGCGCCGGCGGGGCTGGGCCCGCTGGGGCTGGGCCCGGCGCGGGGGGCGTCCCCGCGGCCAGGCCTGGCGGGCCCGGCCCACCGGGCGCCTTTCTGGACGTGCTGGGCCAGTGTGAGGTGTCCCGCGTGCTGCTGCTGCTGCTGCTGCAGCCACCGCCGCCCAAGCTACTGCCTGAGCACGCCCGCACCCTGGAGAAGTACTGCTGGGAGGCCTTCGACAGTCACGGCCAGGATGGTGGCTGCCCGCTGCCCGAAGAGCTCTTCCTGCTGCTGCAATCCCTGGTGATGGCCGCCCAGGAGAAAGACCTGGATGCTGTTCGGGTGCTGCAGGGCGAGCTGTGGCCGCTGCTCACCGCTGATCAGAACCACCTGCTCCACCTGATCCTGCAGGAAATGAGCGCCCCCTCGGGCCAGGGCATTTGAGCGACGCCACCGGCTCTGTCGCAACCACCAGGCGACATCGAGAACACCAAAGGAGATCCTTCTGGACCCCTACCCCCTTCCCCAGAACTTTGCTCCACTCGCCATCCAGTTGGGGACTGAGAAAGAGCCACTCTGTCCGTCAGGTGCAGTCCTACATAGTTGTGCAGCTGACTCCAGTGCTGTCCTTGGAGATCGGGACAACACAATGGGAACTTCACCTCCAACTTGCTCCTGGACCCTGCAAGACTTTCCATTTCCCATTCACTCCTCTCCTCTGAGCTCAGACATTTCACCTCCTTCTGAGGAATTCAATCGTTTCCTGACTACCAAATGTCTGACTCTGCCAGCTAGGCCTAAGGAACGAAATCACCTCTTTTGACTTTGCTTAATCAGATGGTCATTCTTTGTAATCTCAGCTGCAGTCAGACAAAAAGGTTTAGCCAGTTCTTTTGTTGGAGAGTCACTTGTCACCCTAATCTTGATCTTTACATTTGTTATTTTGGGTTATTACTGATTACACAAGAGTGCTTTTTTCAAATGCTACCTTTTTCTGTGGGTACCCCCCCCCAAGGTGATGGGAATAAAAAATAATAACCTTGCCTGAATGTTGTCTCCAGAGGTCCCCCTTAGGATTTGTTTGTCAGATGCACCGTATCCCTCATAGCCTCTATTTGTAGTAGTTTGTTAGTTTCTAACCCTTATTGATGTGCAAGCCAAATCTTAGTATTTATAGTAGGGTACCTTTGTGAGGTTAACTTATTATATTTAACCCCCATCTATGAAGTTGTAGTATTTATGTATCTGCAAGATAGTATGCATTAAAGGTGACTTTTAAAAATGAAACACAGTCCAGTAATTGTATATGATGGTGGGTCTGGAATCCACAGCCTTGGGGCCTGGCTGTGTCTGAGTCACATTGGGTAACTCCCCTTTCTTTCTGTGGGCCCCAGTTTGCCTTCTATTGGACAAGAGGGCTAAGGTTCCTTCTTGCTGGAAACGTAGGATCCCATCATCTTTATAGTTGGGGCCAAATATTGACAAGAAACAGATGTAGTGCTGAAAATAACTTTTTTCTCAAATGTTCAGCTTTTCAAATTGACCTTTTTCCATTGATGCTATGCAGCATTCCTTATAACCAAGGAACCGTGGGGTAGTAGAAAGAGTGTTCGTTTGGAAGCAAGATGCTTGAGTTCAAATCCTGCCTCTCCACATTTACAATCTCAGGGAGGTTGTGTTCCCAGTCTAGAAAATGGGAATCTTAATCCTTACCTCCTAGCGTTGTTGTGAGAATCCAAGCCTAGACTGCATGGAAAGCAACTGTAAACTAGAATGCCATGTTTAAAATGTGAGCATGAGAGATGAGTGGATGGCTGCTTTTGAACTTGAGTATCAGCCAAGCTTTGTGTCAAAATGGTTTACTGCAGCTATGAACAGCTGGAATTATTGGTGTTGGTGGGGAGGACAGATTCCATGAAAACTTCATGCCTAAGGGCTGCTAGTGTCTGAAAATCATTTCTGGTGGCTAGGCAATTTTAACAATAGTACAATATATGTGGGGGGGGGGGGTTCATTTCATTGTTTCACATAACTTTCCCTATAACATTTTAGCCACAAACTTGGCGAGAGGGGTTCTTTTGAGATTTGTACTCTTCTAAGGAATAGTGTCAATCAGTTAAATTAGCAGACAATTCTAATTTAAATATGAGCTTTAATTTTTTTAAACAATTTCTTCATGCTGAGCCAAAGCTTCCTGTATCAATGGTGTAATAATCAAGTGTTCCTGTTGAGGTAAATTATTTTTTCTTTGGTGATGGGAACTATCAAGATCTACAATAATAATAATTCTCTCCATCTTGTGGAACGGAGAGGTTATTTGGTGACATAAGTCAAGGAGGTATTTGATGCTTATGTGGGACTATGGGTAGAAATCCAAGGCTCAACAAGTCAGGTGACTACTTCTGATTAACTGAAGTGGATTTTTAAAACCTAAAGAGCTGAAGGTGATAAGATATAACAGAAAAAAAGCTTTGATGTGGAGCCAGAAGACCTGGTTCCATATTCCTGCCCATACTTAATACCTGCGTGACCGATCAAGTCCCTTACCCTGACTCCAGTAGCTTCATTTATAAGAGGAAGAGCTGGAACTTTGAGTTATGCTAGAGTCCCAGGACGTAATCTGCAAATGGATTTCTGCAGTGATGGCTGAAATCAACTGCAAAAATACAAGATGAGGGTGGGCTTGACTATAAAGTTCACATGAAAACAATTTGAGGGTTTTCATGAACTACGAACAGCCATCATCAGTGTTACATGGCAGCAAAAAAAAAAAAAGGGTGGTTGGGGAACCACTGAGGAAGAAAAGTCTGGCAGCATTAATGGAGAAACAGTCCCAGATTTTATAGTGCTCTGCCCTGGTTGTCCATATGGGTGGTATATTCAGGTCTGGGTACTGCCTTGAAGCATATTGTCCAGAGGATGGCCATGGAAATAAAGACCAGAACATAAAAGGCCTGGTTGAAGGAAGCATCTTTAACTTGGAGAAAAGGAGATGTGGGGAGGTGGGGGGGTGAAGACATGATAGCTATCATTAAGTGATCTGAAGTGTCTTCATAAGGATTACTTATCCTTCCAGAAGATGGAGTTTTCTTTACTATTGGAGATTGAGTGACTTCCAGTATCTCTGAGGAAATTCTTAGTCAGCTGTAGATTGTTCTCTGAGGTCCCTTCCAACCCTTGAGTTTCTAACTCTTTTGAATTCTAGAATCAGAGCTAGTCTAGTCCGTTTTAAGAAAAGCACTAATTTCTTCTAAAACGTCCCCTCACAAGTGATTCGCCAGTCTCTCCTTGAAGACCTTCATTAATGAATTCACCATCTGGGTGCATGTAGTTATACCATATGGGTTTGAGCAAAGTATGGAGCTGATTCTTCTTCATGATAACCTTTCAGATATAAAGATGACCATTATGCCCCCTAAAATTCTGTTCTAGTCTAAAGACCCTAAATACCTTCAGCTGATCCTTAGGACATCATAAGGATCAGCTGCTTACCTTTCTAAAAGATAGCCAATCAAACTTCATTGCTGGCAAGAGGTTGTTATAGGGAACTGAATGGGCTAGAGTGGTAATTACTCATTCCACCTTCCTTCTTTGCCTTGCTGCAAGTACTGGCTTCAATTTAGTTCTTTGGCTGCTATGTTAAGGACCAAGGGTATTTAGGTTAAAGAGGCCTAAGCTCTGGTAAATTTGTATTCATTTCCCTAGTGTATATGTTTTGATGCAAAAAGGAAAAAAGTATTCATTTTATGTAACTGCTACTACATGATTGATTTTTCCATCAGCATCTGATAACATTTTACATATATGGTACTTGGAAACTCATAATATTTAGGAAACAGAAGTAAATTCTTTAAGGACATTTTCCCCCCAGCCCAGACAGATCAGTAAAGTAAAAATAAATAGATTTCTCCAGACTTAAAACCCAAAGTTTGGGAGAGAAGAAGACAGTGATAAAATCTGTCTTCAAGCATTTAATGACTGTCCCCATGAAAATAGTGAACTTTGTATAGTTTTTAAAAGCTAAAGTAGACTACAGTGGGTAGAAATAAATATAAAACAAAGTTTGAATGCTTACTGTGTACTCTGCTAGTCACGGGAAGATGTACAAAGTTGTGATAAGATAGTTTCATAAGGAGCAATTGGAGGCCAATTTCATTTCAACATCAGGAAGAAATTCATTAGAGCTGCCCACCAAGTGGACCAAATTTTATTTTCCCTAGCCTTGAAGCAAAGTCCCTGGAATAAACGTAGTTCACATTCGTCCATTTGACATTTAAAAAGAAGCCTGTGAAGTAGATGCGGGGGACTTTTATAGCTGGTTAGTGGCACAGCCCAGGACCTGAACACAAGTTTTCTGCTTCTAAAATAAAACATCCTTTCCCCTTATCTCCTGAGATGCTAGATTACAAGCTTAAAGACCAGAATCCTTTCAAATGGTTTTGTATATACTAGGTGTCTGAATACTTGTTAAAAATAGAACCAAAGCTTTGGTTTAATTAGTGATACTGACCAAATTCAAAGGTCAGTAAGGCTTGATTCCAATCCCACAATCAATCTTTTCACCTCAGCTGCCAGTCCCAACTGCCTTCCAATATGAAATTGCAGCCATTGATTCGAGCACTCGGTTTTTGTCCCTCCTTCTTAACCTAATCTTTGAGGATAGACCTTAATACGGGACTATAATATGATTGCATTACAAAATAATATCGGTGAAGCATGTGCTTTCTGAGGACCATTCTGTATGGTTTTGTCTTTTAAAAAATAAACTTTTATTGATATCTTTGATTTTTATATGACCTATACTTCCACTGTATTTCTCCCCCACCCCCTTACAGAAAGCCAGCCTTTGTAATAAAATAGAAAAGAGGGTAACATTATATTCAGTGACCCACACCCATTTCCTCCCTACTTCTGCCAAGAAGAGGGAGGTGGTGTCTACATAGTTCTTCCTTGGGGCCAAGCTTGGTCGTAATTTTGTCGTGTTCAGTAAGACGAATGGGGAATAATACTTATAGACTTCAAGCTAGATCATCAAAACCATTTGATACTGGTTAAAAATAGAAAAGATGAATGAAAGGGACTAGACAAGAAAAAAATAACCGGCTGTTTAACAAACAATAACAAAAAATTACCCAGGAAAGAACTCCCTATATTTAATAAAACCAGTAGGAAAACTGCAAAGCAGTCTGGCAGAAACTAGGCGTCTAAATTTAGATTAGAGCAACATATAGCATATTTCACAATAAGTTCAGAATGGACACATGACCTAAATATTAAAGTTCACATTAAAAATATAGAGAAGTCAATCATATTCACAGCTGTGGTTAAAGGGTAAATTCCTAAGCAAGTAAGACATAGAGGCAAACACAAAGGAGAAAATAATTTTGATTACACAAAATTGAGCTTTTGTATTAATAGACTTTATCCATGTAGGATAAGGGAAGTGCTTGACTTGGGGGTGGGGGAGAACCTGTCTACATGCATGAGTGATTCCCACTCCGTCTAGTCTCCAGCAGATTGCCCTCTCCATCATCCCTACTCTGTCATTTACCTTCAGTCTCTCCGTCTCTTGGCTATCTCCCTATTGCCTACAAACATACACATGTCTCCCTCATTCTCAAAACAACCCTCATTTCTATCCCGTCTCGCTGTCATATCATATCTCTGCTCTCTTTGTGGCTAAACTCCTTGAGGAGTCTATAGGTGCCTCCATTTTCTTCTCATTCTCTTCTTAACCCCCCATAATCCAAGATCTAACCTCATCATTCCATTTAAACTGCTCCCCATTCTCTTTCCTCTTGATATTCTTGTTACACTGACCAGTCCTGGTTCTCTTGCTACCTATCCAACCGCGGCTTCTCAGTCTCTTTTGTTAAATCTTAAACCAGACCATGCCCAATAACAGTGGATGTCCTTCAAGACTCTTTCCTGACCCTTCTTTGACTATTTTTATTTAACTTGATGGTCTCAGCAACCACCATGGATTCAATTATTATCTTTCCATATATGATTCTTAAATCTATTTATCTTTCCTGAACTTTAGTCTTACATCTCCATCTGCCCATTGGATATCTTGAACAAGATGCTCCATAGGCATCTTAAACTCAACATGTCCAAAATTGAAGTCATTATCTTTTCCCCCAAGTACTCCCCTCTTCCTGCCTTTCCTATAACTGTTGAAGGCACCATCCTCTCAAGTGACAGGTTGAAAATCTCTGAAGTGCTAAGGTGAAACGAAGGCAAGTTGGACAAGAAGAGCTCACTCTCACTCCTCCCCCCCCATATCCAATCAATTGCTATGTCTTGTTTTTGCCATCATAACATCTCTCCTGTATGCTCCCTTCTCTCCTCTGATCCTGTCACCTCGTTGACATAGGCCCTCATCACTCCCTGCCTGGATAATTTCTATAGTCTGTTCAGAGGTCTGCCTGCCTCGAGTCTCTCCCACTCCAATCGACCTTCCAAACAGCCACCAGTGTCTTCCTAAAGCTTAGATTTGATTGTCACACCCCTTTTCCATAAACTCCAGTGGCTAGAAGCCTTTTATAAGCTGACCCACTGCCACCTTTTCATTCTTCTTTCACCTTACTCTCCTGTCTGTGTACTATGTCATTCAGTGTATGGGACAGAGGACAAGATTGGACAGAACAAGCAATTCTTTCTGAACACTACTGCCTCTGTTATTGTAGCTGGATTTTCATTTTCTTGGCTGCTGTCTCATTAAATCTCTCTTTTTCTGCACTCCCACTGCCCCTTTGGTTTTCCTTCCATCTTAATACCTCTGAGGCCTTCCCCCACTCCTGTTTCAGAGGGTGAGACCTAGAAACACTGGCACATCTCTCACCCCCATCCCATTCCCTCCCTGCCCCCCCCCACACAAACTATTCTGTGGAGGAGGCTTTGATTATCTACATCTTCCTTCTCCCTCCCTTTGCAGTATTGCTGGATGATTCTTCTTCCCCTTTCATGCAATTGTCTTTCCTCAAACATTCCGAATTTTCCTTGTCTTTTTAGTTGCAGAGTCCAGATCAGGATGCAAGACTTCAGGCAAGATCTGACCCTAATCAAAAGCAAAGGGATCCTTCCACCCTAAGGAGGATCTAACTGGCTCTCCAGATTTCCCTGCAGGTTATTTACCATGGAGTTGGCCTTCCATAGGTCCCATGATAAATGAAGGGATCAGAGGAGGCCATAGAGAAAATCCCTTCCCACCACAATTTGACCAGCCTCCCTTGTTTGCCACCTAGGCAGGAAGTGACCCTCCACCCTTAGAAAGTAAAAAGATAGCTCTAAGCTAGATGTTACTTTAGAGAGCATAATCTAGAGCAGGCTTCTTAAACAGTTCAAGAAGCATTGATAGGGGTTAAAAGTGGAAAGACTTTAGCAAGCCCTGATCTAGTGCATCCCAGCCAGCCCTGGACCCAGGACGGTTGAAGTAGACAATGATCCTTACTTCATGCCCATGTTGTGGGTGACGTGTTTGCTGACACTGACTTAAATTACTTTTTTGCTCCTGGAATGTGAGGGAAAACTAAAGCAAAAGAAGGAACCTTGGGTGTGAACAAAAGTGGAGATTGTGGTACTGACTTTATGGGTTAATTCAACTTGCTGTAACCTGGAAGAGATTTATTTTCCATAAGTACAAAATTTAAAGCTCAGTATATTTATTTTCCTGACTCTTAAGTCTGGGTCAGTTAGCTAAATTGGACCAGTTTTGCCTTCTTTTAGCATTGTCTGTGAAATGCTTCTGATTCAGATAACTGAGGGATTGAATGAAGCCTGAGATAATGGGACACAAATTACCAAAAAAAAAAAAAAAGGTTTGCAAAGCACTTTATACCCATTATCTCTTTCTCACACCCCCAACGTGGTGAGGAAGGTGATTTTGGGAGAAGGTGATCCAGGTGCAATTGTATAAGGAATGCTTGGTGTGGAAATTATCTCTACCGCAGGTTGGCTATTTATCTATAACCTAGAGTCTTAGAGAGTTTTCTGGGGACACTGAGAGGTAAAGTGATTTGCCTAGGGTTAAAAGCAGGACTTGAACCAAGGGCTCCCAGAGTCTAAAGACAACCTTCTTTCCACTATGTCACTCTTTTTTCAAGGTAGGTGTTACCTCCATTTTATATATGAGGAAGTGACTTACCCATGGCATAGCTACTAAGTGTCACAACTGGGATTTGAACTTGACTCCCAGTCCAGTCCTGGGGTTACTTCTCCAAGAGGAGCTACGAAGCCTGTGCTAGCCACTACATCCCACGTGACTGAACTCCCTCTGTAGAGTAGGTTCTAAATGGTGACATTTAGAGGTACAGATGCTCGGGGCTCCTGGCTGAGTGAGGTACTTGTGAATCTCACCCACAGAATGAAAGAACCCTCACCAATCCTCACAGTAGATTTTCTTCCTGGCCAGTGACAAGAGAGCCTGAAAAACCCTCTTCATGCTGCCTTCCAACAGGCTGTCTCTGCTCTAGATCCACCCTCTCTTACCCAGTGCTCCTACTCTCTCCCATTGGAGAGCCAGGTTTGTCTGGATGACATCGGACATCTCCAAGGCTGTGAGTGGGAGAGGAGAAAGGAATCAGACCCTGAGCTAGAGTCCACACCCTGCCTCCAAACACTCCTTAACCTTGACTGTTACCCTGGTGTACACATCAGGTGTGTAAGGGTGTTGGGGGCAGGACATAGCATGGAACAGAAGACCCCAGGTATTTTATGCACCCACTAGGAACAAATCAATCTTGAAAGAACCTGGGAATGCTAAATCTGGGGGCAGCCTCTTTAAAGATTCTCTGGTGCTTTCCTTAATTACTCAGCTCCTTTTCCTCTCCTGGTCTGTGCTCTGGTCTGTGAGTGACCTCAAGCACTCTTTTCTGCCTTGGAACTATGAGAAGGATACACTCTCCACCACTGCTACAAGCTCCACCACACCAACACTCCTTGGCCCAGGACCACTACCCAGATCTAAGCAGGGCAAAGCAAGAGACTCCCACCTCAGCACCAATAAAGAGATCTGTGCAATGCCCCTCTGGTCAGCCAGCCACTCAATCCCCCCACAATCTGGGAAACTAGAGCTCCTGAAATAGCTGCCACTGTTGCTGCTGCAGCTGCTGTGGGCTCCATCCCCGCCCCTCACCCCCAAGGGCCTGTTGACCCACTGCACTCATCTGTCACCCAGGTCCAACAGGCTTTTTCTTCTGACCTTCCAAGTTGTCCTTGGAGTTTTGGGGTTGAGAATTTAAGAAACCACCATAGCTCCCAATGATTCAGTTCAGTTTTGGTCCCATTTGGGCCAGTGCAGCCCACACTGGACTGCACTCCACTCCCTGCTCTGTGTGATAGTCCCTTCCTGTTGACCTTCCAGGGTGTCTTGGGCTAGAGATTTGTTTCACTGTTATTTTGTAGGTTCTGATGCTCTAGAATTTATTTAGAGTCATTTTTACAAGTATTTGGAGAGGTTTGGGGGAGAGTTCAAGCAAGTCCCTGCTTTTACTCTGCCATCTTGCACCCCACCTCCCCACCCCCACCTTAACCTGACAAGTGGTTTGAAGATGGCTTATGATTCAATCTTGTCTTTCACTCACGTGATCTTCTCCTGACTGGAGAACAGTTCAGGGACTTGAGTATGAAGCCTGACCTTGAACGCGTTAGCTACCCTGCACGGTATGGGAATTAATATGGTGCTCCTCTTTGGATGTGGAGATTTTACAGGGCAGCCTCCCACGAGGGTTGCACCCTCCCTTATTTCCACTTGCCCTACTTCCATTTTCCTAAGAAAACAAAGACACTTTTTATAAAAGAAAATATTTTCCTTGCAAAAAGATAACATCTGGCAAGAGAAACAAACAGGGAAAGGGGCAAAATGAGATAATGGAAAAGCAAAAGTTCTTACAGCAAATTCCCAATGGCTTATAGCAGTTCACACTGGCACTGGAGCCCCTCTGTAACCTAGATACTCCAGTTTTATTTATTTGTAATTTGTATTTATTTATGTTTTATTTATTTTATTTTAATTAATTAATTAATTTTAGGTATATATTGTTATTTAATTTATTATTCCTTTTTATTTTTATTAAATATTTATTATTTTTTAATTTTAATTAAAAATGTATCAAAATTTTATTGATTTCTTTTTATTAAAAATTTATCAAAAATCTATTTTTATTTATTTATATTATTACTCTTATTTTTATTTTATTTATTTTTGGTTTTAATTTTTGTTTTAATTTTTTTTAATTCTTTATTTAAAAATTATTTTTTATTTTTGTTAAAATTTATTAAATATTTATTTATTTATAAAATATATTTCATTTATTATTTACTTATTATTTATTATAAAATTTCTTTATTTTATTCCCCACCGTGTACTATCTGCTCTAATCCAGACTCCCATGGTTCCTCCTCTTCCATCCCCTCCCTTTCTTAGTTGAGAACCTTGCCTTATACTTGTAAGAATAAGTGGGGATTGACTTTTAACCTAGCACAGTCTTAGAGAGGCTAGATTGTAATCCTAGCATGGTTTTAGAGAATAGTCTGTAATTCCTTGGTTCCTGCCAAGAACAGGTGCATGTACTGGTACCAGAACTAAACAGATTGTTCTGCCAATGTTATGCCAACATTACTGATGCATTTAAATCCAGATAAACTTACCAAGGAAGAAATAATACATTGACACTCTGAGGAAGAGTTATATTGAAATGAATTCTGAGAAAGAGTTGTAGCATGCATGAGTTCTTGTAAGATACCTATTACTCCTCTGCAATATATTTTATTTTTAAAAAGTAGAGTTGTGCTGCCTTCCCAAAGGGAATGGGTGGGGAGGGAGGGATGGGGAGAAACTGGAACTTAAAGTTTTAGGATCAACTGTAGAGTACTGTTCTTGCTACTAGGAAATAAGAAATACAGGTAATGGGGAATAGAAAGTTATC
>CM053775.1:44483017-44493662 GCA_028658325.1 Potorous gilbertii
TTTTATAAAGCTTAAAGGGCACAAAGTTTCTAGTAACTTGTGTCATGGCATGGGTCTTGATCTTTGCCTAAGAAGAGCTCATAATGCAAAGATTTCTGTTTCAGAAGGCCTTGAAGGTAGACACTGGGGATATCTACCTTAACAAGGTCAGAAAGTCAGAGCTTCCTAACAATTTTTATATCATTATCCATACTCCCTTGCCCTGGTAGCCACTTCAGGAGGGAGTGAAAAGGATAAGGAAGGCTTGAGGAACTTTCATGTAGGCTGAAAACAATCTCGTTTAATACCCTCCAGACAGAATGGGCTCAACTTCTGGAGCTCACACATCAGCCAGGAAACACTTGTTTACTTATTAGTCTGTGGACCTATCCATATGGTGGCTACTTTGGCACAGTCTACTTCCAAATTTGGTGTGTAGCCTTGTCCAAAGCGTTCAGATGATCAGTAGGACCACAGCAGTGGTGACCAACATGGCAAAGAGAATGTGCTTGGTGCTTTCCTGGTCCCATGGAGATAGCATCAGAAAAGTTCAGAATTTGACTTACGGAGCAGGCTGTTCTCCATACTTGACCAGCTTAGAACTCTACAGGCTATGGTTATTACCTTGTAGATCTAAATGACCCACAAGCCCCAAGGAGAGTTGACCATTTTGTAGATTCCACCTTGTTCTGCCAGGAAGTAGGCCAAGGTTATTCAGCTCTGGAGGACCATGGATCCTATAATTTGCTAGTTCTCAGCCAATGACTCTGATTTGCAAGGCCAATTCTTGGACCATGCCTAGTTGGGCCTTGCACAGAGTCTTGACAAAGTCCTGGAGGGCACTAATACCTATCGTTTCTTTGATTGCATCTCCTGGGAGGCGTGTCATGATGACCAGGAGCCTATACCCAGGCAGGAACAGCACTGTCTCCCTTTGAAAATAAGTCAAGTAGTACCTACATGGCCACTCTGTGGCAGGTGATACTGTAAAGGAGAGGTGGAGAAAGGGAGTGTGTATACATGGTGCCAGCTTGTCTCCTTTTCTAGACCCTCAATACAACTCCTCTTCCTCCAGTCAGCAGAGCTAAGTGTGTCTGGCTCGCCTGGCTCTTTCAGCTCTGCTAGACAAGATGCTCACCAGGGAGTCTGAGTTTACTGGATGAGCAGCAGCAGCCACTTTCTCCATATTTGGGAATCACCCAGATATAGTGGGCAGCGTGTATAACATTGGTTGGAGGTAGCATAGGAGCACAACTAATGATGAGGTGGTAGGGAAAGGGTTTTTATTTTGACATGCTAAGTTTTTGTGGGTCCTGTCACAAGGAGAAGGACTACTCCCTGTGCTGTTTGCCACAGCAGGGCCTTCGGGGCAGGCCGAGCAGCTAGTAAAGTTGCAGCTTTGTGAAGTTTTTTGACTAAGAAGAAGTTTTTTTGCCTAGATAAGAATCATCGTACTTGAGGGCCAATACTAGTGGTACCAATCAGAACCTTAGTTCAGGACTCAGCAGTCTTGGACCCTGAACACCACTGGCTTTATTCAGGCTTCTTCCCCCTCATCTAGCTGTCCACGGTGATGCCAGAGGTGAGTTCTGGCACATTGGCAAGGCAGTCCAGAGGTAGGAGAAGCTTTGGAAGAGTCAAAGTAGGTGAGGCAAGCTACAAAATTGTAATAGGGATACAAAGAAGTTGAAGAGGCACTTGGCAGTTGGGGGCTGCTGCTTGGTTTCCCAGTGGGTTACTCCATTTCATACAATACGTGGTGAAATGCACTGATGATGATCTTTAGGTCCACAAGGATTGTTGTGGTAGGAACAAAGTGCTTTCCAGGGGCTGGGCAAGGGTTTGGTTTGCCAGTGCTGTACTTGGGAGGCAGTCCCTGGGCCATCCATGGTACAGTTGGATGGCAGGTACACAGGAGCCGAATTCTCACTGAGTAATTTCCACCTGGAGGTATATATGGGAGGAATGCCACAAGCATCTGGAGGGGGAGAGACGTTATGGAGCACACAGTCCCATTGATGGTGCTCATTCCACTTGGGGACACCAGCTCCACCGATTCTAGTACACTCATTCTCAGGTGTTTTTCACAGTCACCTGGGAGGCAACTGAGGAACTTCCCCAGGTGTAGAGGTGGTTTCTGGGATGATGATTTCTGGGCTCCAGGAGGATTCTAATATCACTAGCTGATAGATGTTAGGGTACCAGATTTCAGCTTGATTTCCTCAGACCACATCAGGGAAAACATTCCTGAGCAGTGTGAGGTTAGGTTGAACTAGTCCCCCTACCTCTGAGGTTTGGGGGGGCTGGAGCTTGCTGAAGTTTCATTTCAAGCATGGAGGAAGCTGTCCAATTCTTCCTCCAAGAGGCAGTCCTTTGTTCCTGTGAGTTTCAAGGTCAAACAGATGGAATGATCAAGCCCACTATGGATCTGAAGCCACTGTGTGGCATAAGACTTTGGGAATGGTCTGCTGTCCAGGAGGAAGGGACAGGTGCATGGTACGTAGATGTCCCTGAAGGTTGTCCATGGTGGTGATGTTGTGGTTGCTACATGAGTACAAGGCCAGACTCCAACTGTTTTGTGCTCCAGAATCAAATCCTTGGCAGGGGCTTAGATCCCTTGCCACATGGCTCCAATGTGATGATGAGACATAGATATCAGTGACTGGGAGTGTATTGCTCTGGTGGGAGTCAGCCAAGCATTGGGGCCAAAGTACTCTTTTTTTAACTGGATTGCAATCAACTATTGTTTAGCTGCCTGCTTTCTTTACCAGTTCATGTGCTCCTCCTTTTTTCTGGTCAGGTGCTCAGATGGGCTCTTCCCTGGCCTTTGGACCCCTGCTGGGCAGGTGGCATCAGCACAGCACCCACTCTGTTCCACAATCATGTCCTTGCGGGCTAGCCCCCAGAACCCTGAAAGAGACTCAGAGCCAACACCTGCACAAGGAGGCCCTGCCACTCTCTGAAGAAACAGGGATGTGGGATGTGTGTGTCCCTGCGTGTATGTGTACCTAGAGATGGGAAAATAGCAATGGAAAACCTAAGGGGGTTGGGCATGTATGGTTGTCTTTCCCAACAGGCCTCAGTGACTCTCTCTCAAGCCATGCTTCTGGGGAATGGGAGCCTCCAAGCCCTGCTTGGTGATGGGAGGTAATGAGGAAGAGACTTTCTCAGAGTCATTGTTTGTGTTAAAGGTCTTCTGGAGTTAGCCAGTCTGGGAGCTGAAATAGAATCTACACTGGAGTCCACCTGTCAAACAAACAGCAGGGAGCACTCAACAGGGGACCTGGAAGTCATGCCCAAACATTGCTTTCCTTGGGTTCTCAATGGTCCCATATGGCTATCCCTGAAGCAAACAGCCTGAGCACTGGGAGGGGCCAAACTCCCATGGGGGCTGATATTGGGGAGGGGCCTTCTTCTACTGTCCCTAGTCTACCTTCCATCCCACGCAGCCTCCTATCCTTTTCCTGTGATTTCACTTCCCCACCACTGAACTTTCTGGAAGGGACAAGGAGCCACATTCCTTCTTGTGTGACTCACCACAAACCTGACAGGTGGCATCTACTTCCCTGACCTATCTCAGCCTGTTTCCTCCTCTGCAAAACAAAGGGCTTGGACTCCAGAGGCTCTCTGTTCTACCTCTGAGATTTGTTGGCCCCCAATTGACAGAGGAGAAAGCTGAGACAGAGAGCAGTGGAACCATTTTTGTGCCTTGTCCCACAGGTTTGTAATTGTAAGGAGGGAAGACTTTTCCCCCTCGACTGGGTCCTCCTCATTCCAGGAATGTTTCCAGGGGACCACAATGTGCTGTCTCTGTTCTGTGAGTTTTGTGGTGAGGATCTGGGGCCTGGTGAGGCTGACCAAGAGGATCCCTTCTTGGACCCCTCAGGATGACAGAGAGATCTCCCCATGAAGCATCCTCCCCAGGAAGCTCTCTCCATGATTAGATAGCTCTCATTCTACCTCCTGCTTCCATCTCTAACCTCCACCCAAATGTCCAGGTCCTGCCTTGTGGGGTAGCCATACACAAATAGGCTAATCCCTCCCCATAGGGCAACTGTAGGAGCATCAGCCTTTGTCTCTCTGCCCCACATCTCAGCCAACCCTCTACCCAACATACTTTTACCTGCCTACCCTGGGGAATTGTTTCTGGATGTCAAGCCGTGGACAGACAGAGACAGACAGAAGTGCCTGATGAGTCTTCTCTGTTCTAGGCAGAGTACAAGAAGGCCAAGGGCACAGCTGGGACATTGCTCCATTGCTGGGGATGTGGAGAGGGAGTGGGAGTCATGGACAAGGGGAGAGGGCTAGGGGGTAGGCCTTGTCTCTTGGAGCCCACCCATTCAGCTGTCTCTCCTCTCCTGCCTTGTCTCTCTGTCACTGCCCCATCATTCAGTTGTCACAACCTACTTTACAAGAGACCTCACAGATCTAAATCTGAGAGCACCACTTAGCCTGGCAGAGTTGGGTGGTTAAGTGGGCTGCAGTCTGGATGTGGCTGAGGACCCAGGAAGCCCACAGTGATTGGGAGGGGAGGGTCATGACCACAACAGTGCCAGGTCACTGAGAGAGACAGAGAAATCCCAAAGAAAGCAGCCATCCATTGCCCCCAGACTGTTGTTTTGCCTGAGTCAACCCCACCCCTGCCTTGAGCGACCAGAGACAGGGAAGACAGGCCATGGGAAGCCAGGCCTAGCCTCAGCAAGGAGGAATCAAAGGTCACTCACTTTGTGGTTGGGCACAGACATGTACCCAGGTGTCAGCCTGGTTCATAGATCCTGGCCTGAGCTGAGGCTGGTCTGAAAGGAAAAGGGCCGGGGTCATTCCCAGACCCTCTATGACCCTGTCTGACCAGTACAGCAGCACCTTTCTCTGACAGAAATGCCTTCCCTGAGGAGGAAGGACAACAGAATGTTGCCATGAAACCGCCCATTGTGACAAGGTGGGGAGCGAAGCAGGGGCCCTGAAGATCCTTGGTTCTCCAAGTGAGAGGAGCAAGGCACAGCCAGCAAGGAGGCATGGCTCAGGTCCTAAAGACTTGTTCCCATCCCCTTTCCCCACCACCCTTTGGGCCACCGCCCCCCACCAGAGAGCACCCAAGATCTGTGGGTGTTTCCTGTGTGGCCAGCAGGTCTACATATACATCACCCAAAACCAGATCTCATACAATTCCCTGAACCTCCTCCAGCATCAATGATATCTAAAATGTACACATATTTTAGGTGGAGACAAAGAGAATGTTCCTTGAGGAAGAAAATGGAACCAGGCCTGACCTGGGAGGGGCGGAAATCCCAAATCCTTGAATTCCCTTTAGGGGCTTCCCTGGAGACAATTAGCCCTCCCAGAAAGGAGGCAGAGGGTGTCAAATCCTGGGAAAGATTGGCTCAGGAAATGGTCAAGTCTCTCCTCCCCTAGTTGGCAACAGTACTCCATAGCACCCTGGACAAAGTCAAGGATGGTGTCCCAGGGGCTGTTCAAGAGCTTGGGGAAACTTCAGCCCTCATCCAGGCAGCTCTAAAGGGGAGGAGTCATGTGACAGAGGGAGGGAGGAGCAGGTTCTGGTTCTGTTCTGTGACATAGGCCCCTCTGGCAGCCAGGCTGCTTCATGACACCCAGCCAGCACCCCACCCACCCATCTCAGAATCTTCTTTCTTATTGCCTGAAACCATACTCAGAGGACTCCAAAGAAATCCACCACTGTGAGAGAAATCCCCAGGTCATCGCACACAAGTGGTTGGGCACAGACGTGTACCCAGGTGTCAACCTGGTTCCCAGTTCCTGGCCTGAGCTCCTTCCTCCCAAGTCCCAAATCCTCAGAGATCTCACCAGCTGACCCTGAGTTAAGAAGCCTCCTGTAGTGATGGAAAAATCCTCTATCTGAAGCTGGGACAAGGACCTGCCAGGCTTGCGTCTAGTTCTTCTGCCTGTCCTCACCCTAGGCAGAGCTCTGGAAGGATTTCAGGAACCCTGGGCAAAGCATTCACCTCCTCTGCCCCTATGCCCACAAAGGACCTCAATTTCAGCCTGCTTGTCAGGCAGGTCACAATGGTGCCCTCACCCAGTGACCTCAATAACCCCATTAGCCCCTTTGACTCAGGCCCCAGACAGGGCCCCCCAGGCTGACCCTTGGCAGGAGCCAGGAATAAAGCCCTTTGGGGCCAGCTCAATCAGTCTGTGGAAAGGCACACTGTGGGCTCACCTGCCACCAAGCCACACAGTCCCATGAGTCTATACTGACCACGTTTTCTACTTTCTGCAAAAGGCCCTGGCACATCCCTCCAGAGTCTGTGAGCTCTGCCCCCCATCTTCTGTGAACACCCATCCTCCCTGTCTCTTGGCAATGCCTTCCCCCTCCAGCCACACACCCTAGGCTTATGCCCCCCTTCCACCCCATGGGGATAACTTGCAACACTCACCCGCCTTGATTTTGGGCCTGTCCTCTTCTGCCTTTTCTGTCTCTCCAGTCTTACTGACAGTACCCTCAGTTCTCCTTCTCCACTGCCTCCTAGGGCAAATGGGACCTGCCCCTTCCTCATTCTTCACTCAGAAAGTGAATGCCCTCTAACTGATCCTGAAGAATTCTGGGATAGTACCCTGGTGAGGCTGCAGTCCAGGTCTGCCATCGTCCCTCCCTATGCTACTATGGCCATGGGGCTATTGAAAGGGTCTCAGGATGGCTACCACATGCAAAGGAACAGGGTCCTCCTCCTGCCAATTCATGGCATCCTCTACCCAAAGGCTCACGACAAACATTCAGACAAGCCAACCAGCCAGGATGAGTGATCTGATGTAGGGACCCTCTGTCATGGCAACCCCAGAACTCTCCAAGGTTCTGCTTTGTGCCATCCTTAAAGGCCTAGCCCCCTCTTGACTCTTGGGCCTCAGTGGTGCTTTGCTCACCTCTGGGGCAGGGCAGTGTCATATCCATCTCCACAAAAGTACTTAGAAAACTTGAAAAGGGCGTCCCTGTTAAACACACACTCCTCTCTCCAGGTCTTGTAGCACCTCATCTGAAGAGGGTGATTTTCTTTCCCCTGAGTTGTAGCTTTTGGCAGGGCTGTGACTGACCCAGGGAAGGAGGGGGCAGAGGATCTCTGGTCCCAGTCTCCTCCTGGCTCAGGTTCAGAGGCCAAAAGTTATCTCCCTAGGGATGGTGGCTCAGGAAGGCCTCCAGCTTCACACATTCCCTGGCTGTCCAAGTCACTTCTCTTCTGCCTGCCTCAGTTTGCCCATCTGTAACAATGTAAAAGAAACAGCACCTCCCTCCTAGGGTCATTATTTTGATCAATGAATTCCTGTTTGTGAAGTATTGGGTGTGGTGCTTGGCACACAGTAGGGATTATAAAAAATGCTAGCTATCACCATGTATCACAAAGCTTCCCTGACCCAGCACACCCTCTTCACCAAACCTGACCCAGGACAGTTCTTCCAACCTAGGATGGAAGCTCTGTGTCCACACTCTCCCTGGGGATGCTCCCCCCACTTTCCAGGAACACTTGCCCTCCAGTGTCTCCCCTCTGGCTCTGACCTCCTCCCTGATCCTGGGGGGTCTTGAGATGCAGTGTTCCCTCTCCAGAACCCAGCCAGGGCTGAGTCTCTGCCCAGACACTTGTCTTATTTCTGTGGGCCAACCCCAGACTGAAAAGCAGAACAAGCCTCAGAGTCCACTTATTGCCATCTCTGTGCGCCCACTTGTGGCCTTCATTGGACAGAACAGGAAGCTGAGGGCAACAGAGCAGCTCAGTGATTTCCTGGCTCCCAAGCTGGTTATTTGACTGGCAGATCTGGAAATCTCATTCATTTCACCTCCTCCATGGAGGTCTCCCTGAGGTACCTCCCCTAACTCTCTGAGCTCCTACAATCTTTCTTTGTCCCTGACTGGGGGCACTTAATTAGACCCAATGCCCTGTGGTATTGCTTGGTACCCTTTGGGAGTAAGACATGGCACCAGGGACCAGGATCCTCAAGCTGCCACCAGGGCCCCCTTGACCACAATTGACCTCCCCTTGAAGCGTATCCCTGAGCAGGGGAGCTGCCCCTCACTGGTTCCGTTTAAGGAAAGGTGACATAGGCCAGTGGACAGGACCCCCTGAGGCCTGGCCCTAGCAGGCTGCTTCTGGGGAGGGGTCCTAGGATCACAGGCTAGCAGAAGTGTAGAGCAGCTCCTGCAAATCTTTCAGCAAAAAGCTCTTTTTCCAAAGAAAGGAACCTGATGCCCACAAGGGCAGAAAAGCCAACCTCTCCAGAAAGGAGGCTGTCCCTCTCTTGCTCACACCACCCACTCTGAACTCAGAGACAGTGTGAACTGGTCAATGACCTTCTTGGACAAAGTAAGCACAGGAAATCCAGGTGTGGGCTACCTGAGGCTGAGGCCAGCAGGACTGTGGGGCCTCTTCTCCAAACACTCCAAAGAGCATGGTGAGTTACTGCACAGAAGAGAGAGCTGTGAAAGCTAGAGCAGGCATTGTGTGATTGTGGAAGGCTGGGGTGGTCATGTGACCAGAAGTGGACATATGGCCAAGAAAGGAGGAGGAAAGATGAAATAGAAAGCTCAAAGAGAGCATACAGAAACCAGGATGAGTGTCAGTCAGTAATCACAGTGAAATAGATCCAGAGGAGCCCCTATCTATTGAAGGGAGAACATGTACTCCCATGCACCCCCGTGCACGTTCCCATACAGCTAGGGAGAAGCCACCACAAAGTAGGAAGGAGGAGAAAGGGGGAGAACCAAGAGGGAGAGGTCAGCACTGGAGTGGTAATTCAGGGTGCGTAGTGTGGGATGTGGTAGCAGTTGGTGTCTCTGTAAGGGGTGTCTGCTGGGAAGTTGAGAAGTTTAGTTGAATAGTTTAGATGGAGAGGAGGAGACATGTGCAGGTACTCTTCGGTCCAGCATCTCAGAGAGGAACTCCCGCAGTCAACAAATCACCAAGTGACTAAATAAGGTGAGTGGCATCCCAAGAAAGAGGCATTCCATTAAGATATTCAATTGGCCAAAGAGGGGCAGAGGAGGAAAGATTGAGCAGAGGAGTTTTATCCAATGTGTCCAGATAGGCAAATGCCACAAGAGGTCAGGCGAGAGGCTAGAGCCACTGTAAGGGCTCTGGAGTGAAAACTAGGCATTCCCTTAGCCCATGGTTTTGTGACCATGCGGGAAAGAGATTAGAGGGAGGGAAAGGAGTGATTGTGTGGGGGAAAGAGGGGAAAAGGAGGCAGAGGCCAGGGGTCAGGGGCTCCTGGGAGGAAGCAACAAGGAGAGAAGAAGGAGACAGAGACAGAGGACAGATATTAGAGAGAGAGAGAAAGAGAGAGAGAGAGAGAGAGAGAGAGAGAGAGAGAGAGAGAGAGAGAGACAAAGAAAGATGAAAGATGAAAGATAGGCAGAGGCAGAGAACCAAGGACAGAAAGGGCAAGGAGAGAGCAGGGGTATGAGGAAGCAGGGAGCAAGGCACCTAGGGATAGAATAGAGGGCCCCACAGGCAGAGGCAAGGGAGTGAGAGACACAGAAGAGAGACAGAGACCAAGAAGGAGAGAGATATGAGACACAGAGGGAAAGGAAACAGTCATAGGCAGGAAGACTGAAAAACAGAGAGAGGGGGAAAGAGTAGCACAGTAAAGGAGAAGAGAGAGAGGATCATGTAGGTGGGAGCAAGGTGAAGAATGAGAGGAAAAGGAGGAGACCCTTAAAAGGAATGGGTGGGGGAGAGAAAGCCTAGGGCCTGACACAGAATAGACAGAGACAGAAACAGAGGAGACAGAAGGAGGGTGAGGGAAGGAGACAGACAGCCAGGCAAGATAGACTTCTAGAGAGAGATGGAGAGATTCCAGGACACACAGTGGATGAAAGAATCCCTGTCCCCCAAGACCTGCATGGCCTGGAAGGTCAGATGAACTCCTAGGACTACAGGCTCTCAGGGGCAAGCTCAGGGCAGCAGAGTTGGACAGAAGCTCTTTGAACATGAGGAGGCTGAGCAGGGCTTCTTGTGCTCCCTGGCTTATGTCACCAGTGAGAAGTGGGGCAGGACAGGCAGTGCAAAGCCCCCTCTTCTGGGCTGTGTGAAGATTGATGGAAATCTTCCAGCAGGGTCAGGGGAAGGAAGAGTCCTAATGTCTGTTCTCCTGTCCTGAGCAGACCCAATGCAGACCACTGGCCTCCGTTTGGGGAGCTGTAACCACAGAGGAACTCTGAATCTAGAATCCTGAGCTGCCTGTGAAGCCCAGGACAGGTCCTGACTCCTATGCCAGACCTTTCCTGATGTCCTGAGGTGGGTCTTTGGACATCTCTGTCTATAAAGGAGTCTGTGTCCTGGGAGGGGGTTACATATGAGAGCTTTGACCCCTGGACTGTGGGTAGGCTAGGAGCTTATGTCACTAGAGGGGAGATACTTGACAAGTGTGGATATGACAGGCCTGGAATTGGGGGCCATAATGACCTATGTGCTAGGCCGAGTCACCTGAGGAAGCAAGGGCTGAGGCTGGAGACCTGAGTGGTTTGGCCCATTATCTGCAAGGCTTGTCTGGGAAGGAGACATTAGACTGATTTGGGCTGAAGACAGCCAGGGGAGAGAGCCAGGCCTGGGGACTGCAAGCTGCACAAGGGGCAAAGGGGAGACATTGGATCCCAGTCTGCTGGACACACCTGGAGGCATCTGACAGGGAACCTAGAAGTCCA
>CM053775.1:44502268-44522190 GCA_028658325.1 Potorous gilbertii
TATTTTAGGGATTCAGGAATCTAATAGGTTTGCCATCAGGATACTGGAAGCTTGTGAAAGCCTGAAGGCCAGATAGAATACACAGGTACACTCTGGGTATGACTGGCTACATAGAAAGCAGAGTTCTCTTTCAAAATACATGTTTTGTCAGCATTGCTAGCAGAAGTAGGGATGGGATGCAAAAGGTAGTTTGCATGGGCACTGGTCACTTTTTGGAACATACACTCTTATTTTCCTAATTCATTTTTTAGCCACAGAAGCATAAGTGCTTTCGATCTCCTTATCTGCAGGACACGTGTGGCTGAACTCCTCTCGGGCGTAGGCATTTTTCAGATAGCGCCAGACTCCTGAGAATTCGGCAGGGATGTCAAAGTTCCGGTATTTCTTGGCAACCACCTGGCAGACCAAGTCAAGAAGAGGGAAGAGTCATGTAGGTGTCAACGGTATTAAAAAGTGACCATAATTGACATTCTTAAGTAAAAATGGCCTCGCAACCTGTGATGCACTATACCTTCGTGCTGCTTATATTATTTTTACTTCTCACCTTGATGATATGCAGTTTAGGGAGCAGGTTGCAGTCAGCCAGGGTCAGCTGATCTCCATCCAGGAACATCCTTCTGGAGACCACTTCTTCCGTACTGTCCTGATCAATTTCCTCTGGAAGGGGGGTGTTCAGATAGATGTCTAGACGCTTAAATTCCTTCAGCAAAGCTTTCTCCAGATCTGAATCATTCAATGAAGTCACAGGTCTATTTTTAGATACTTGACTGTCATTGTCAAATGTCTCTCAGTATGCTTATTTTCCCATGTTTTTATACATATCTCACATGCAAGACCTTATTATTGATGGCTCCAAAGTTCACCCAGTTATTGAACTTTGGAATCAATCGTGAGACCTGGGAGACACTGGCAGAGGACTGCCCAGCATCAAAGAAGGTGCGAAGTGGAATTGCAGTAACACAAAGGAAATGTGAGATGTGCGCGTTTAGAGTCATCTCCACCCCCACTGTTCATGCAGACTACTTGTGCCCAACCTGTGGTAGAGCCTTCTGAGCTCAAACTGGCCTAATCAGCCACAGTCAGATACACTGTACTGACCCAGAAAGAGTGATGTCATTTGGGTCCTCTTCACCATCTAATGACAACAACCAACCAACCGATTTCTTTATTCATTCAACCAACAGATATTTATTGGGTACCTGACTACTATGGGCTAGGCCTTGTACTTGATAGTGGGTTAGCTACAAGGGCAGGTAGCAGTAGGATGGATGGAACTCCAAGCTTGAAGTCAGTCAGGAAACCTGAGTTTCAGTCTAGTCTCAGATTCTTACTAGCTGTGTTTCCTTGGGCAGGTTACTTCATCTCTGCCTGCCTCAGTTTCCTCAACTTTAAAGTGAGGATAATAAGAGCACCTCTCTCACAGGGTGGTTGTAAGGAGCAAATGAGACAGTGATTTTAGGCCTTTAGCACAGTGTAAATGCTATATAAATGTTAGCTATTATTATTATTGTTAGAGAATGGAATACCATAGGTTGCCACATTAGTTTGCCCTCTCCCACTGGACTGGACTGGATTGGATTAATTAATTGATTGGCTCATACTTTCTCCTTTCCTAGTTGTATGGGTAAGATGAAAATTTGGGGAGGACAGGAAGGATTAAAGGAGAAATCCATTAAAAAGTACTTAGGTCCCTACAAACCAAATGTGTTTTGAATCATGGTTACTCGTTTCCTTATGAGGCTTCTCGTTCCATTCTTTGAAACGGAAGGGAGGGGAGAAGAGAAAGAAAATGGCTTATCGAGGGTGAGTCAATAAATGGAGGGAATGGGTAGTGGACAAGAAGAAGGATATGTTTCACTTCCCAGGCTAGATGCCTGACCTAATTCACACTGCTCAAAAGTGCTCAGCAGCATTATACTCTCTTCTTACCTCTCCCTCCCACCCCCACCTGCTCATCTCTCTTTGTGTCTCTCTCTGTCTCTTTCCTTCCTTCTTGCCCCAGAATGCTTGGTAGTGATTCCTTGTCCTTTCTAAGGTTTCTCCTTAGTAACCTGTAACTTTGGTAAGATCTTTCTCTCTTCCTTTAGAACACTGTCCTTGGACCCCTCTTCCTCTCTTTCTATTCTATCTTTTGGAAATCTGGATCATACCCATGACTTCAACCAGCACTCCTATGCTGATGTTCACAGTCCTGACCTTGCTTCTGAGATGCAGAGTCACATTTTTAATTGCCTGTAAGATTTCTCCACTTAGATTTCTTGCCAGCAAGTGTCTTAAACTCGTGTTTAAAAGAGAATTTGTTATCCATAGGCCTGCTGCTTGTAACTTCATTATTTGTGATGCCACCATTCACTTAGTCTCCCATTCTCTAAACTTTAGGGTTATCCATGGCTTTTCCCTTCCTCTCACATCTCAAATACAATTAGTTACCAAGTTCTGTTAAGTCCACCTTTACAGTATGTCTCCTTCTTTTCCTTTCCCTCCTTCTCCTTCCCCTTCTCCCACTCTCCCACCTTCTGCTCCTGCTCCTCTTTTCTTTCCTCCTCTAAATTCTCATCTCAGTACAGTATTGGACTTCATCACCTCCTTGTCTGGACTACCAGTGTTGCAGTAACCACCTTAAACTCTTCATGTCTTCCTTCTCTACTCTCTGTAATCCATTTTTTCCTAGATCTGCCAACTAAACATCCTTCTGGGTAGGTCTATTCACCATCTTCAGTGTCTCCCTATAACCTCCCCAGTAAAGTTCCAACTCCTCTGCCTAGGATTCAAGATGTTTTCTAATCTGCCATCTCTTTCTACCTTATTGTATAGTAAGTACTCTTATCCATGGACCCTTCTCTCCTGGTTCTCTGCCTTTGCTCATAACCTTTTCTATGCTTAGAGTAGGACATCCTCTTTTCCCTCCCCTCTCTCCTTTGCCTGTTGAATCCCTACTGATCCCATAAAGCCCCACAAATGTCCATTCTTTGAGGAAGCCTTCTCTAATCTGCTTGACCCCTAGACCTCTCATAGAACTTTGCTTGGGCCTCTCTAATGCCATGTATGATTGTGTAATATGGTTGTCCATGTGAGGAGTGTATTTCCACACTGCTTCCGTGGGAGTGTCTTATTGACAATTGGTGTCTCCCTCCCTACTGGGAGAGAGGGCTTGAGTGACCTTTGCTGTTTGTTGGTATTGCAGGACTCAAGTAGGCTGAGCAGGTGAATGAGAGCAAGAAGAACAGTTTTCCTTCAGGTTCAGAATGCTTAGCTTGAAAAAAAAAATGACCTCCTGTCACAACTTCGGTTATAAAACCATGAGTATCAACGAGCAATGACAGAGTAGGGAAGAGAAAAGACCAAGCTCCATGGTAAACTATGTCCAAAGAAACACGTCCATTGAGATTATGGTTACGGTGATTAAGTGTTAACTTCTCCAAGCTTTGATTCCATCTCCTGCAATATGAAGCTGGATTGGGTAAACTCTAATATTCCTTCCAGCTCAAAATATATTATTATATTTTGTTATTTGAACTGAGATATGGGGGAACAATTATCACAGAAGAACAATTCCATTTTACATATATACTCTGATGATTAGTACCCTAAGAGTCTAACAGTCAGGGTTGCACAGTGGATAGGGCACTGGGCCAGGAGGCGGAAGACCCGAGTTCAAATCCAGCTTTAGACATGTAATAGCTGTGTGACCCTGGGCAAGTCACTTAACCCTATTGCCTCAGACACTTGATAGCTGTGTGATCCTATCATTTATTCCTGTGTGCCTCAGTTCCTCATCTGTAAAATGAGCTGGAGAAGGAAATGGCAAACCACTCTGGTATCTTTGCTGAAAAAAACCCCCACTGGGGTCATGAAAAGTTGGATATGACTGAAAAAATGACTAAACAACGAACACCTAGAATCTAAGAGGGCAGATAGAAAACGTGTCTTACGTTTATTGGTATCCTTTTGTGTATTCTTAATGTATGCAGAAAACTTGGCAAAGATGTCGCTCCCCACATCGAAGGACTCCATATACTTGGGACTCAAACGTGGATACCTTAGGAGAAATAGATTTTAGTCAAATGATCAGCATTGTCCACTGGAGTTTTGGTTGAACATTGAACCAAAGCATCCAAAATGTCTATTGGTTGTTAATCAGTACTCCTAGAGCTCATGTTCTACTGGGACGATGAAGGAGTCCCCAAAGAATGGTTCGTTCTATTCCTTGTGCCCTTATGCAAGTGGACTTTGTAAATAAAACTCATTTATTTGTATCTTCAGTTAGGGCTGACTAAAACCCTCTTGCTTCCAATTCAGTCAGGTTCTCCAGACCTGAAGAAGGCATTTTTCCCATAGAATTGATGTTATACATGGGAATTAAGTCTCCGAGTCAGCTCACCTCATTTTCTGAAATGAGAAAGAAGGAAAGAAAGGATAGGTCAAGATAGAGAAGACTTGAGGTATACAGGAAGGGGAATGAGAGCTCATATTGGATGGCCATGATCCCAACAGAGTAAGGAAAGAATATCTAAATGAGACTGGCAGAATTGGGGCTAAGTAAGGATAAAGTTTGGAGTACTCATTTGGGAGACAATATACTAGGGAAGGAACAAAAGTATCAGTCAGTAATCATGAGGTTAGATGGCACATATATGTCGTGAACAACTTCCTGATTTTCTCCATTATGCTCAAAAACTCCGAAGATGCAGAGAAAGTATTCAGTGAGAAATACTGAAGACAATGAGAAAGTTGTGGCTTTCCAGCATGGGAACTCAAGCAGAATCACCTGAGGGAGGAGGATGCCTTGTTGAAATGGAAGATTTACAAGGGCCAAACTGTGCTGGGAAGTCAGTGAAGTCAAAGAAGGGTGATGGACTGGGAAAAGAAGTTCAAGATGGAAGGACCTGGGGTGCCACAAAGGCCAGGGGCAAGATCCTAAGGAGTGAGGAGGACAGCAGTTTAGGATCAGAGATGGGCATCTGACAGTTCAGGATCTTCAAGGCAGTGACTCAAGTCTTGAGCGCAATCTATCCTATAGGTAGTTAAGGTAGAATACATCTAGGGCAGGACTTCTTAACCTGGGATCTGTAAACTTGTGTGTGTATATGTATGTATATGTGTGTATATATATGTATATATGCATATACATACATATATACACATACACATATATAAATATATGTGTGTACATGATATGTGTGTATGTATGTATGTGTGTATATATTCATGTCCATATATATGTATGTGTATATACACATATATAAAACTTTATTTTGCTACAATTGTTATCCCTTAGTCTCAATTATTTTATTTTAATTAATTTATTAATAATTAATTTCATTAATTTCAAATTGTTTATTTTAATTAATTTAGTCTAAAACATGTTTCTGAGAAGGTGCCCCAGGTGCATGACACAGAAAAAGTTATGAACCACTAAACTAGAGGAATTCAATGTGTTTAGGAAATGGGAGGGAAGGGTTTTAGAAGGTTTGGGAAAAGAGGCAGGCCATAAGCCTGGTGCTAAGGTCAAGAAGGAGGAAAAGAGAATATCCTGGAGGTGAGGGGAACTAGAACTCCAAGCCAGTTTGGGTGTTCACCTTCAAGGGAGGGAATCTAAGGCAGTCAATTTTGAAGGTCTAGGTAACCGGAAGGTAGTCCTTCAAAGGAGATAGCCTAAAACTATGAAGGTGGGTGTGGAAAGTGAGTAATCATGAAAGTGAAAAGGACTGCTGTCCACGTGGTGTCCTCAGGGTAAAACCAAGTTTGATAGAAGGGTCTGGCTGTTTACAAAGGTCAATCAGAGAAAGAGTATCCCTGCCTCAGGTTATAAAAACATCAGGCTCAGATTGAAATATGTCTGCCCCATCTCATTGTGATGCTGGGCTTCGTATAAATATCCTACCTCACTTCACTTTTACATCCAAGATCACGTATAAAATCTTCTCCAGATAAGACAAATCGGAACAATTAGTGTCATTTCCCACTCTTTGGGGAAATGAACAAATGGTTATTTATAAGATTCTCCTCAAGAGAATAAAAGAGAAGTCTGGCCCCCAAGCTCCACAGCCCTAGAAATCAGTGAGTCAGAAGTTTTGGTGTGAACAAACAGAAGAGCACAGTCAATCGATCCACTTATGCCAGGTGATGTGGATAGAAACAGTGCCCTAAGAGTTAAAATAATATTGATTGACTTTCTGAGGCCCTTGGTGCCCTAAAGTCATCCCTTACCACAACTTCCCCTTATTCTGGACCATAAGATTCCCTGTCCCCATCCCTCACCTATGTTATTAGAAAAGCAATTGCTCTTATAATCTAGATTTTGTCAGATTAAGAATTCTGCTTTCAGATTATGGGGTTGTTAACTAAAACAAGGATTTTTGGAACCATCTAATCATAAATTCTAATCAAGCCTGTGTAAAGTCATCTGTATAGTGGAATTCCTACTGAGTAGTCATGGAGTTCCTAAAGAAGGAACTTGTGGTGAGAATTTGAAAATATATAGAAATGATCTCTAGTAATTGATTTTTGCACCAGGAAAATTTTAAAATTCGAGATGTGAGTTCTGATAAATTTTTGATTAGTGAAACTTGTCATCTGAGGTAAAAGCTCTTGGGATATACCAAACTATGGTTTGAGTTATCTGATGGATCATAAAAATCCATCAATAATCAATAATCCACCATCTGAGAGAAATGCCACAAGCTACTCAGAGAAAATGTGTTTACAGGTAGAGATCTTCCTCTGGAACAGCTGAGTGGACAATCCTAGCCTCTGCCTAGGATGGGATCCTCCTTGCTCAGTTTCTCCATTGTATTCCTTTGAAACTCGATATTTCCCACCTGAGTATTCCTGAGTCTGGCAATGAGGTGGAATTGATACTACATGTTTGCAGAACTGTGATGTTCTATCTAGTCATGTCCTTGCTTTTCCTTCTTATGGCAAGTTTCTGTAATCAAAGCAAATGGTCAACTGAGTGGGTTCTATATCCCAGTTGGGTAAATTAGTACTCCTGTATAGCCATGTGAAAGATTAAATCCCTAGAAGAGAACATTCTTTCTGAATGATATGGAAATAGACAAAGGGAAAAGAAGTTTGTGAAATGAACGTACAAAAAAAATGTTGAATGATTATCCCATAGACTACGACTGGGATACATCTGAGCTACCACATTAAAGTGTTTGTTTAAGGCTATTCAACCTAAGATTATATTCCTTTTTATACCCTTAAACAACTTAGTAAATGAGTATTTGGCCTAGTCATCTGCCTGTTACTAGACATATATCTGTATGGAATAAGGTACTTAAATGTTTTACAATGATATTAGAATAACTGAGTATTGGTATAACTGACTGGGGGACCTACTTGCTATTCTATTAATTACTGAAACTAGATCAGAAACCTCTTCAGCTCGAAGAAAAGAATTTCAGTGCAATATTCTTAGAAGGACATAATATGGAATATTTTTGCATTAATGGAAAAGTCCACTTCAAAGTTTGTCTGTTGTGGAAATAATACCTGTTTATATTTTGTGTTCTGTCTTCTGTGGTACAAGCATGTTTTATTATAAGCAACTTGTTGATAGGCACTGTTTTGGAATTCATTACTTACAGATCCTACCAAGTCTTTTATGATAACTGCAGTTAAAGTCAGTTTCTTATAAGTAATTCATCTGTATAACTATTAAGCTCAAGGGTAGAAAGCTTCTACCTGCAAAGTGTTGTTACTTATATTTACATGAATAGAATTGGATCTTCAATAGCATCTGATCCACCAAAGGGAATTGGAATCAGAGTGGAAACTTTTGAGAAAATAGCAAGATCAGAAAATCCTATATGTCCAAAGTTAATAATAATATCATGGGGCTTTTGGTTTCTTTCTTTGTTTCTCCTCTTCTCTGACATCACTTTTAATGTTCCTTCTATTTGGGGCCTGCACATTGAACTTGTTTGTCTGATTTGTGTCTCCCAGACTATGTTGCCCACCTGCAGACGGTCATGCAACAAGGATACCTGTTCTACACTCTCCTCGTCCCCTGGACTCTGCTTCAGCCTCATTTTACTCTCCCCAGTCCCACTCAGGCAGGGACAGTGCCTTTGTCCCTCTCCCAAAAGCATTTGGGTGGGATGATGAAGCAGACAGCAGTGCTGGGGCAGAGAAGCAAGCAGGAAGCAGGAGGTGAGATAAGATGCAGGGTGTGACTATACAGAAAAACTATCAAAGAAGACTATTCCTTGAAGTCCCTCACCTTGGGGACTTGTGTTCCAGGCCTCATCTTGAACCACTTCCGATTCTAGCCTACCTGATTCCTGATTCCCACCCTATACCAAGGGTTAGGCTGCTTTCTCAGGACTGGAAATCTAATGCCTTAATTCAAATAGGGGACTGGGTGGGGCAAGGCAAAACACATGATTGCTGGGTTGTGTCACCATCATGCCCAGGATACTACCTTACTCCCCATAGCTCTCCCCTTATATTCTCTGAAGATCCTGCATGGAATTTTTCCTTTGAGCACTCACAGGATATTACAGGCAGCCTCTTGGATGTAAGACACCCACTCCAGTCTGATATGTCACCCTACCTCCTCTTGGGGGTCGTGGCTTCTCCCCCTTCTTTTCCCTCATTGTGCCCCCATTATTGGTCACTTACTTGCTCTCATACTTGGTCTGTGCTTGTTTAACTTCCTGGTTCGCTTTGTATCTTCTCACCCACAGTCACTTTTAAGACACCAACCCCTGCCCTTGATGACCCTGAGTGGTTTGCCTCTCTCTACCCTGGGCTCAGCTGGCACTGCATTCTGCCTCCCATGCTTATCACCCCCTCCAACCTATTCTGGCCTCTGAAGTGGACTCTTCGCCCCTGTTCAACAGGAAGCAGTTACTGAAGACAATGACTTTGACCATTTTTTTCCCAAAAGAATACCTAGTGGTTGAGTGGAGAAATGATGTGGATAGAAATTGTGCCCTAAGAGTTAAAATAATATTGATTGACTTTGTGAAGCCCTTGGTGCCCTAAAGTCTCCCCTTACCACAACTTCCCCTTATCCTGGGCAATATAATTCCTTGTCTTTAGCCCTCATTCTGGGGGGAACATAAAATTCCCTGTCCCCATCCTTCATCCTGGGGAATGGGATTTCCTTATCTTGCGTCATTCATAGTCCTCACCCTGTGCCTTTATCTTGCAAGACTCACCCTAGATCTCCAACCCCCATAAGAAAACCCTAAAATCATTCTATATAAGTCTGGTCCTTTTCCTATACTATTGCCTTTGTTTAGTTCCTTGCTAAATCTTAAACCCACTGCTCTTTCGTCAATAAAGCTCCCAATGGCTACAGAGAAGTGAATTCATTCACATTTTGAACTAACTCTCCAATCTCTCTATTCAACACAGGTAAGGATGGGAAAAATTCTGTACCTTGGAGGAGCCAGGATCTGTTCTAGGAACTCCTCGATTTTAATGAAGTCTGTCTTCAGTTCCTTGTTAAACAACAAAAACGGAGGACTAGTTCCTGGGGCTAGTTCTTTCAGCTCTATAGGTTTCCTAGAGGAATTGGAAAGAAAGGGTTATTTACCAAAGGGGTCAGACTCACCCAGGGGCATGCAGCAGCAAAATTCCTCTTGAGGTAGAGAACCAGAAGAAAATGGGAAATGTTTAACAAAATAAATAAAAATGCAATAAAACTCTTGTTTTTCAGTCATGTTTGACTCTCCATGAACCCATTTGGGGTTTTCTTGGCAAAGGTACTGGAATGGTTTGCCATTTCCTTCTCCAGCTTATTTTACAGATGAGGAAACTGAGGCAAATAGGATTTAATGACTTGCCCAAGGTCACAACAGCTACTAAGGCTGGATTTGAAGTGAGATTTTCATGACTCCAGGCCCGATCCACTGAGCCACCAAAATTATGTCAATTTGTGATTTTCTAAGTTACTGTGAGGCCTGCAGGGATCCATTTCTATTTGAGTCTGATACCACTGATTCAGACACCTACCTGGGAAGCCACACACTACCCACCCAAGGAGATTATAGACTACACCATGAGAACACCAAATGAGGAGGCCTACTTATTCAGGGCTAACAGAAGGTCGAGGATTTCAGTCAAAGAAAACTGATGATCACTTGGTACTTTTTGAGAGCTGTTCATAAATTGTCCTGTCCCTTTACCTCTCCTTTTGGTTGATTTCACTCTTTGTGGACATCTATCAGGGCAGATAATCAGCCAACAAGTACCTACCAAGCATTTCCTATGTGCCAGTGCTGGAAATACAAAGAAAGTTAGGAGCAGTCCCTGTCCCCAAGGAGCTCACAACCTAAAGGGGAAGACAACATGCAAGTATATACAAACAACCTAGATACAGGATTAACTGGAAATAATTAAGATGGAAGGCACTAGAATGAAGAGAATTTGGGAAAGGCTTCTTGTAGAAGGTGGGACCTGAAGGAAGCCAGGGGAGCCGAGAGGCAGAGAGGAGGAGGAGGGACAGTGTTCTAGTCTGGGGGACAGAGACAAAATGCCCAGAGTCAGGACATGGAGTGTTTGTTTGAAGAACAATAACACGGTGCCTGCAAGGGCAGATAGTTTAAGAAGCCTGGCAAAATAGGAAAAGACATAAGGTGTAAATAAGGGCATAGCTTTAAAAGCCAAAGGGAAGATTTTATACTTGATCTGGGAATTAATATAGTCACACCTGAGCTGTAAGAACATCATGTTGGTGACCAAGTAGAGGATGGATGGACATGGTTGGGGAGAAGCTTGAGGTAAGGAGATTAAGCATCAGGTTCAGACCTGAGGTGCTAAGAACCTGTCTGAGGATTTGTGGCTGTGGGAGTGGAAAGAAGAGGATATATGCCAGAAGGGAGAAAGGAGAACACTTGGCATCAGATTGGATATCTCACTCACCTAGGGTACAAGTCAGGAGTCAAGGATGACACTGAGGTCGTGAGCTGGGATGGTTAAGAGGATGGTGGTCCCTTTGATAGTGATATGCTAGTTGAAAAAAGAGAAGACTTTGGGGGGGGGGGCAGTTCTTTTTTGGCCAAAGATGCCTTTTGGACATTCAGGCAAATGACAATGCAAGCCCAGGGATCAGGGATTGGAAAATGGCTGGATAAAAAGACCTAGAAATCATCAGCATAGAGATGGTAATTGAATCCATGTTGATGAGATCACGGAGTGATATAGTATAGACGGAGAAGAGAAGAGGACCTAAAACAGGCTCAGAGTTAGTGGGAAAGATCTGGATGAAAAATCAATAAATGGCACTGACAAGGAGTGATCAGCAAAATAGATGGAAAATCAGAAGAGAAGGTCCTGAAAACCTAGAGAGGAGGGAGGTGATCCAGTGTACAAGGCTGCAGAGAAGTGAAAGAGAATGAGATGGGCCATTGGGTTAGACAACTTTGGAAAGATGATGGTCTCATCATTTACCGTCTTAAGGGAATGATGAGGCCAGACTACATATAAAGGGTTTAGAAAAGAATGAGAGGAAATGAAGTGGACGCACCAAATGCAGAAAACTTGGTCAAAGGAACATAAGACAATAGATAGCAGAAATGATTGAATCCAATAAGGGTTTTTTAAAGGATAAGGGAGACATATGAGTGCTTGTAAGCAGCATGGAAGCAACCAATAGGTAAGGAGAAGTTGAAGATAAAACATTGGGAATGATGGGAAGGGCAATCTGCTGGAAGTGATAGGATGGGGTGGGATCATAGTTGTACTTAGCAGGACTGGCCTTGGCACAAAGGGCTAGAGATCAGAGACTAGAATGAAGGAGGAGATAATGGAAAAAAGAGATGAGTTACAGGAGATGATGAAGAGGAGAAACTTGGGGGGGCCCATTGACTGACCTCAATTGTTTTTTGGTGGAATATGATTCTAGGTCTTCAGGTGGGAAAATGGGGTGCAATGGGAGGCTGGTGGAAAGGCAAGGTTTGGAATAGCTGTTGTGGGTATCCTGGGAACCACAGACTCCACAAGACTCCCTGTGAGGTCTGAAGGGCAATTATCCTTCCATGTGTGCCAGGCTCATCATCAGGGATGAATTTGAGAGGATTGGTTGCCTTGTTGCAATGCCCTGTTAAGATTAGATAACACAAATTGCTGGTAGACCTGAGTCAGTAAACAGAATTTGGGAATCTTCTTTTCTCTGGGATTTCACTGAATTCAAAAAACATTTCTTGAATGCCTATTATGTACTAGGCACAGGAGAGAGCAAACTGAAAAACGATTATTTTACAATTCCTCAAGGAATGTATAACATATTAGGGGAACGTGACATGCACATGAATAACCAGAATGTGAATGAGAGTACGTGGGAGAAGCCAAACTAAGAAGGATGAAAAGTTGTACATAGAGTCAGGGAGGTATTATTTAATATCTAGCCAAACAACCCGATATGGTGGCTATCAGGAAGAGCCAACTCCCCAACCTGAGCCAAGCACCTGGATGGGTTGGGTCACCCTGGGTTAGTCTTACTTTGAACCTCAAATATCTCATTTATAAAATGAGTGTAATGAGAGTGTCTGTTCCTCAGAGTATCTGTGATTACCAAATGAGATCGTTCATGTGTAATCTGTGCTACCTTTTTATTTTTTCTTTATTTCAGATTTTATTTTCCCCCAATTACTAGACTACCTTTCTAAATGACTATTTTCCTCTTGGCTCAGGACAAAATAGATGTGAAGAGAGAACCTGTCAAAGTAGAATGTGATGATCCTGGCACACCTTTCCCCCTCAAAGGCTGTCTTGGGGAGCCATGCATAGAAATAGATAAAATGATAGGTCAGAAGATTATGAGATCTGTACCCCAGTGTAGGAGGTGAAAGGCCCTAAGCTCCTCCCCCAGGTACAATGGGTGAATTTGTACTTAAAGGTATTCCAACTGTCATTGGAGAGTAAATATGGGTGGTATGGGCCATGAAATAGGCAGCGTCTCACTGAACAGAGACCTTGGAGCAGAGGCTACTACTCATTTGGGGTTCACGGTCAGAGATGGCCACTGAGTCCTTCTCAATTCTGTAATTCTGGGAAAGGATTTAGAGGACAGAAGCTAACTGGCCTTTAGATTCTAAGGAAAATAATGAATAATGACAAGCATAGAAATTCTGACAGCAAAGTGCTTTGCATGCATTTCATTCCATCCTCATAACAACCTTGCAAATGGCACACTAATAGTGTGGGTATGTATCTCCATTTCCAGATCAATCAAGCAACCAGTCAACACCAACTATGAGCAGGCACTAGACTAAGTAAGCACTAGGGCTAGAAACATGATTTCTACTCACTAGCGTAGAAACATGATTCTTAGTCCAAAGAAGAGACAAGGACGTATACAAATGTATATAGCATCAAGAGAAAGTAAATCAATATGTTACTGACACAAACACACTAGTTAAGTACATGGTAGTTTGGGAGGGAGGGCACTCACAGTTGGAGAATCAATAAAGGCTTCTTACAGAAGGTGGTGCCCTAGATCCCTCTTAAGGGAATAAGGGGACTCTCTGACGTGGTGGTATGGAGGCAGGGGATTCTAAGTATGGGGAATAACCAGTACCAAGGAAGGGAGCTTGGAGGTGGGGTGTCATGCATGAATGAGAATCAAAGTGTCTCAATGGCTGATCATGGGAAAATAAGACTGGGGAAATGGGTTGTGGTCAGATTGCAAAGGGTTTTAAATGTCAAACAGAGGGGGTTTCTATTTGACCCTAGAGGCAATAGGGAGCCACAGGAGCTGGTTAAGTAGAAAAGTCACATGGTTATATCTTCCCCTTGGGAAAATGACTCTGGCAGCAGGGTGTAGGATGAACTGGGATAGGGAGAGACTTGAGGCCAGGAGACCTATTAGGAAGCTGTTGTGAAGACCCAGGTGAGAGGTAATGAGGATCTAAACTAAGGCTGTAGCTGTGGGAGTGGGGAGAAGGCATTGGATGTAAGAGAGATATTGTGACTGTAGAAATGGCAAGACTTGGCAACTGATAAGATATGGATGGTGAGGGACAACCAGAAGCTGAGGAGAATGCCAAGTATAAGAACTTGCAGCCCTGAAAAGATGGTTGTTAATTCCATAGTAATAGGCAGAGATTAGGCAGAGAGGAGGTTTAGGGGGAAAAATAACAAGTGCAGTTTTAGATCTCTTGACTTGTCCTCAGATAAGGAAATAGACAGACTTTAGGTGACATGCTCTGGGTCTCACAGTTAGGAAATTTCTGAGGCTGCATTTGAACCCAGATCTTCCAGTAGTGTTTCCAATGCCACACTGCCTATGAAGGCTGATGGAATCTTCACAGATTTTTGTCTCCCAGGTCTCTAGGCTTAACTGCAACTGGGGAAGACCAGCAATATTGGTGGGGGTGGGTTGGATATTTCAGTAACTGAACATGGTTTTCCATATGCTTTGCGTTGTGCACTAATATATAATTTTCTAGTGGCTAATGTAGGGGGTGAGAGTAGACCTGTGATTTCATTAATGGAGGGATTTTGCCAAATGCAAACTTCTTTAACATAGTGCTGGGCACAGCATAAGGACTTTAACAGAGATGCAGCTTGTTTTGGAGAGTTTCCTGGGGCACTGAGGGCTTAAGTGATTAGCTCAGGGTCTTGGTGTCAGAGGTAGGATTTGAACTCAGGTATTCCTGGCTCTAGGCAGCTGGCTGATAAAGTGGCTAGAGCGCTGGACTTGGAGTCAAGAAGACCTGAATTCAAATCCAGTCTCAGATACTTCTTAGCTGTGTGACCTCAAGTCCCTTAATCTCTGCCACTGGAGAAGGAAACAACAAAGCATTCCCGTATCTTTTCCAAGAAAAATCTTATGGACAACATTGGTATGCTATGGTCATAAAGGGTGAGATAGAACTTAAAAACTGGCTGTAAGTCAATTCCTCCATCCAGCACCCGATGCTCCCTTTCAACATCTATATATGTTGTAGTAAGAGAGACCTTGGCTTTTTAATGACTGAATGTCAGGTGACACTCAAGGTCTCACCAAAAATGAAGGTCACATAACATGCTAGATTTATCACTGGTTGAACCTGAGAGGTCCTGCGGTGGCCTGATAGGATGCTATTTTCCCAGTCTTGTCATAACTGTGCCAAGCACAGGGTTGAGGCAGTCCCTCACTTCTGCCTCATTCAACCTTGAGTCCCATGATCAAATAGGTCCTGCTTTCTCTTACCTGGTCATGTCAACAGTTGTCACATTAAACTTGACTCCTTTCAACCAGAGGACCATGAAAAGGCGCTGGCAAAAGGGACAATTTCCAATGCTCTCCCCATCAAAACCAGCCTGTCAAGGGATGAAAAAAGAAAACAGAAGACATCTTTAGCTGAAAATGGAAGAAAAAGCAACTTCACAATCTTGTTTTCATATTTGAAATAGAAAATGTAGCAAGTTGATCCCAAATGTTTAGTTAAATCATTATGCATTTACAAAGCTGTTTAAGGTGTACCCAGCCTGGACTAATCACTGAGGATCCAAGGAAAGGCAAAAATGGCTCCTGATTTGGAGGAGCTCACTTTTAATTGGGGGACAACATGAAAACATGTATATGTATGTATATGGGGAGACAGAATAAATGAAAGGTAATCTGGGAGGTGAGGTTAGCGCCAGGGTAGAGGGGAAGACAGGGGAGGGAAGAAGAGAGGATCTGACCTGAGTGGAAGCCAGGGAAGTCAGGGGGTGGAGGTGAGGAGGGGGAGCATGGCAGGAATGGGGGATAGTCAGTGAACAGGGATTGGAGTGTCACATGTGAGTCGAGTATGTAGGAGAGGGCTGTATTATGAAGAGATACAAAACAGAAGATTATATACTTGATCACTGGAGTTGATTGAGGAAAGCAGCCTGCTCAGATGGATACTTTGGCAGCTGAGGAAGATGGGTGGAGGAGAAAAAGATTTGAGGCAGAGAAACCCAGCAGTAGTACCTTAGGCAGAAGGTGACAAGGGCGTGAACCAGGGTGGTGTCAGTGTTGGAGGAGAGAGGGGTGCTTAGATGAGAGCTAGTACAAAGGTAAAAATGCCCAGGCCTTGACAAAGTGATTGACCATGTGGGATGAGTGTAAGTGAGGAACAGAGGATGTTGTTAGCAAGGCTGCCATCCTGGGCGACTGATAGATTGGTAGTAGTCTTGGCAATAATAGAAAGGTTCAGAGGAGTAGAGTAACATCACACAGGTAGAAGGAGAAGCAGGAGAGAGAGAGAGAGAGAGAGAGAGAGAGAGAGAGAGAGAGAGAGCAGTGTCGGAGAGATGCTCGAGAGTATCCAGGAGAAGAGGGTGATCAATACTGCCAAAGGCTGCAGAGAAGTCAAGAGGGAGAACTGAGAAAAGGTCATTAGTGTTAGCAATTGAGATGATCAGTAACCCTGAAGAGAGCAGTTTTGATTGAATGACATCCGATGCCAGATGCAGAGGGTTTGGCCTCTTTTTTTTTTAGCTTGCCTAGCTTTATGGGTTATCTTATTATCTAGTCATTTGTCAACCAGACTTGATTGGTGGGATGACAATACAAATATTTGGTAGATCCTACTGGGACTGTCCTTTTGGAAAAGAATTCACATTTGAGTATACATTCTGCTGCGTTTATCTGTGTAGTAGAGGAATGGAATGCCTTCAGTAGAGGAGATGGCTGGCATGGCCTCTAGTTCCACAAAACTACATGTAGGCTCTTCTAGCTAGCCATTTTCATGCATATGTAGGAGGTGTGTGTGTTATATGTGTCCACATAAGTTTGTCTGGACATGGCTCAAAGGGAGTCATTACTAGATATTTCTGGAGTCTCCCTTCTCTAAGGGAGTCTTGCTAACTGCCAAACAGGGAACAAGAGACGGGGGTCATTAAGTTGACCACTCTGATCTCCTCAAAGAGGGAAGGCAGGGCTAAAATGGTATCTATCACCTAGTACCATTACATTGCTAGTCTAGGGGAAATTTTCTTAGGTTTGAAGTGTGCTCCTGGATGTGATCTCTTAATGAGGAGCACCCTAAAGCAGAGGTGCCAAACACAAGGTTCATGGGCTGAATGTAGCCCGAAATGCTCCCCAGTATAGCCTGAACCAGATTAAAATGGAATTGGACAATATATTTTTTAAGTACGATAAAATAGAGATAGCATTACATTTTAAAACTAAGTTGATATGTGGCCCACGGGGATATTTTTTTTAACCGATGAGCGACTCCATTTCTATCTGAGTTTGACACCATTGTCCTAAGCTATATCTGAAGATTTGATCCCCTCTCTACCAATGCTAGTCACACAAAGACGCAAATAGCAAATAAATATATTTCTCCAAACTCATAGCAAAAATTTGGAGAAATTATACTAATTAAACTATAGCAGACAATATGTAGAAAGAATGAGTTCTCCTACTGGGAATGAGATAGCTCATCGGGGAGAAATTACACCCGGTCACTAATGTACCCCATCAGTGCTAGGAATAGAGCTGTGATACAGGTGCCAGCTTTTCTATGTTCTTCCATAGTATTTCTCTCCCTCCGGATACCTATCTTGGAGGAGATCTTGAAAGTGCAGGTGACCCATCTTAAAGCTGGAAGCCAGAAGAACAAGAATTTATTTTCTCCCAAGCTTACTCTCAACAACTCTACAATAGACCTGAGCATTGGGTTATGCTCATGTGGTCTTCCCTGACAGAATGGAAGCTCTTTGAGAAAAGGGACTTTTCCAGCTGCCTGCTATATAATAGGTCTTTAATAAAGGCTTGTTGATTGACTGACTGAATACCTGAGGAGTGGTCATCCAGTTTTTCCTTGCCTATCAAATCTGAGAAGTCATCTAGTCCTAGCCCCTTATTCTGTAGGTGAGGCTGAGAGGTTAAGTGACTCACCAGAGGGCATGCAGGTAGGAAGCAGTAGAGCTAGGATTTGAATCCGGGTCCTCTGGCTACAAAGCAAGTTTTATTTCTGTTGTATCAAGTGACTTCCCAATGTGTACCTATACTTTTCAATAAATAGCATTGGGATATGTGGATTGTATGGCTCTCTTTTCATTTCCCTCATGTGACTAAGGACAGACTATGTAAGCATTCCCTCAGAAATCTTTTGCTATGAAATGGTAGGGAGCAATTAGGAGAGACTGATTACCTCTCCCACCTCTGAATATTAGCACCTTGAACCCAGAACCTTCTCCTCTGGTGATTCTCTGTACGTCCGTGCATTTTTACAAACTCTCCCCTGAACCCCTGGCCCACCCTTCCATATGCCCAAATGTCTTTGTTTCTCCTCCCTCCAAACACCACACTTGCTTGAAAACATCACCCAGAGTTAGCTTCCTCCTTACAGCCTTTCCAGGTGCTGGTCAACTTTCATTTAGTCTTTGCCATTACTGGCTAGTCCCTTTGAAATCTCTCATTGACTGCCTGGCACACCGTCCAATCATGGCTACTGGTCGATCTATCGCCAAATTTCTCTGTGGAATCCCTCAATCACTTTCCCATCTCCGTCGATGTCAGCTGGATGTGAGTTTTACTGACAGATTCTCAGGGACCTTAAACTCACACACTCCCCAGGACCTATTATGTCTTCAGTCTCTCCCTCTTTTCTCACATCCTTATTCCCTTCTGGCTCCAGAGGATCCTTTTCTTAAAAACAACAACGACAACAGCAACAACAGCGACAACAGTGACAACAGCAGCAGCAGCAGCAGCAATAACAACACACCAAACCCTGCACTTCATGATGCTGCCCTCTCTTGTACTGTTCTATTCTTTCTCCTTATGAAAATGACACCCCCTTTCTTGGTCTGGAAAAAGAGGAAATTGACTCTTACCTCCTTTCCCAGAACTTAGCAACCTCCTGTTAAGAGAATGGTAAATATGGGGCTATGCAAGCAAGGCTAGCAAATGGGAAGTGATTAGATACAAAAGATATGAAAGCAGTTGATGCCATCAAAGGCATATAGCCATGAAAACACTACAGGGTGATTTTGGGTACTTGGACCAAGGTAGGCCTCTCCAGCCCAAGATGGCAGAAAATAAATGGAAAATGTGTGCGATATGCTCGGTGCATTCAAAGGAAATCACCTGCCCCATATTGCTTCTCTGGAAAGTAGAGCCTCTGGAGCTTGGAGGTAATCATCCCCCCCACACCCCTTTTTTTAATCTCTGTAAAGAGATAGAAAAAAGCCAAGCAACATCTTTGTGGTGTCTGATCCTCTCACCAGGTGTTCAGAGGCAGACCTCCAGCAACCAGAACATTTCTACATTGATCAAAGCATGGGAGAAGAATTTTGCCGATGTCAATTCCCGACCAGGATACATTCTAATGAAGGTCAAGATTTTGGAGGCAGTTGTTTGGGGAAGTGGAGTCTCCAAAGATCCTTCACCATCCACAGGAAGACCGATTCCACCCCCCCCCCCACCACACATACCACCACCCCCCTCCCCAACTGAGATTGAGTAGGCTAGCACCCTCCTAACAATGTTGGATATCCTGAGGCCTAAGCAGAAGGCTCAGCCCAGGACACCACTTACGTGGGCATTAGTCTATGCTCTAGAACTGCGATCAAAATAAAGTTACTCAGTATTATTAAAAGGAAATGATTTAATAAAAACACATGCTGTTATTTGCCAGGGCAGCAATGCTTGGTCAGAAGGAAATCCTGCAGAGCAATGGCAATAATGCCAAATCGCAGGAACACCACCCCCATTCACGCTGGGCTTCTTCCTGCCTCAGGACCAAACTCATTGGTAAGATAACCTGGTCCCTTTAAGGAGAAAGCAGCCCAAGCCCCAGAAACATCATAAATATGTATTATATATATATATATATATATATATATATATATATATATACACACACACACACACACACACATATACATATAGTCCATACATACTAGCTGATGTTTGGGCTAAACCCACATTTGTCTATTGCTTGGTGTTTTGGAATCTCATAGTGCAAAGGACAGTTCCACAGTTCCTTCCTATTCTGTTT
>CM053775.1:44530455-44542827 GCA_028658325.1 Potorous gilbertii
GCCTGGAATGCTGTCTCTCCTCTGCTCCAACTTCTGACTTCCCTGCTTTCCTTTTAAGTCCCAACTAAAATCTTCTACAGGAAACCTTCTCCAAGCCCTCTTAATTTCAGTGCCTTTCTTCTGTTAAGTATTTCCCATCTAGCTATGTATAACTTGCTTTGTATATATTTGTTTGCATGTTGTCTCCCCCATTAGATTGTAAACTTCTTGAGGGCAGGGACTGTTTTTTGCCTCTTTGTACACCCAGCACTTAGCTCAGGGCCTAGATACATAGTAGGTGATTAATAATTGTTTATTGGTTGATAGTCTGTTCCATTGATCATTCTTCTGTTCTTTAACAATTGCTAGATGGTTTTCATGACTGCTGCTTTATAATCTAGTTTGAGGTTGGAAGTGGTATTTTCCTTTTGTCCCTACTTTCTTTTTATCAGTTCCTTTGATAGGTTAGATCTTTTGTTAATTTGATTGGTCTGACATTAAAAGTATAAATTAATTTTGGTAGTATTTTCATTTTGTTATATTGGCATGCTCTAGCCGTGAGCACTTAATATTCCTCCAGTTATTTAAGCTGTTCTTTAATTTCTTTTTTAAAATCAAATTTCATTGTGTTTTCAGTTCCAGATTCTATGCCTCCTTCCCTTGCCCATTGAGAAGGCAAGAAATAAAAAAAACATTATAATTATGAAGTCTTGCAACACAAATTTCCAAATTTAGCCATGTTAAAAAAAAAAAAAGAATAGAAAAAGTAAACTTCCATCTGCTCTTGGAGCACATCAGTTCTCTTTCTGGAGGTAGGCAACATGTTTCATCATGAGTCCTTTGGGATTTTAGTAGATTGTTGTGTTGATCAGAATTGCTAAGTCTTTCACAGTTGATTATCTTTTATTTTTTATTGCTGTTCTCCTGGTTCTGCTTGCTTTGCTTTGCATCAGTCCATATAAGCCTTCCCAGGTCTTTGTGAGATTGTCTCTTTCATCACTTCTTATACTATAATAATGTTCCATTAAATTTATATACCATACCTTGTTCAACCATTCCCTAATTGATGGATATAACCTTCAGTTTCTAGTTCTTTGCCACCACAAAAAAAAAGTGCTATAAATATTTTTGTGGTTATGGATCCTCTTCCTTCTTTGATCTTTTTGACTTATGGACCTAAAAGTGGTGTTTCTGAGGCAAAAGGTTTGCAGTTCAATAGCTTTTTGAGTGTAGTTCAAAATTGCTTCCTTTCTATAATGATCAGATCAGTTCACAACTCTGCCAAAGTTCATTAGTATACTTGTTTTTCCATATTCTCTCCAGCATTTGTCATTTTCTTTTTCTGACATCTTGATCATTTTGATGGCTGTGAGATAGTCTTTCTTTAAGGAACACTTTGTAATTGAATGTATACATGTCTTTTGGTAGGTAGATTACCCAGATTATTTCATGCATTTTTTAGTTATTTAGAGTGAGATTTCCCTTTCTATTATTGCCTATTATGTTTTGTTATTGTATAAAATGCTATTCATTTTTGAAGGTTTATTATGTAGCCTGCAACTCTATTGAAACTATTAATTCTTTGCTGATTCCATAGGATTTTCCAAGTATACCATCATGTCAGCAACCAGGGATATTTTTATCTTCACTTTACCTATCCATTACTTTTATTTCTTTCTCTTATCTTATTGCCAGTGCTAGCATTTCCAGAAACATATCAAGTAGTAATGGGGAAAGTCAATATTATTTTTCCACTCACCTATTTTTTGAAGAAAGTTCTACTGTGTCCCCATTGAATGTAATGTTTGCTTTTCATTTTACTTAGATGCTTTTTTGTAAAGGTCCTTTTATGCCTATACTTTGTAGGGTTTGGGGCACAAAAGACTGTTGTACTCTGAGACTTTTTCTACATCTTTTGAGATAATCTTGTGATTTGGAATGTTTTGATTTTTAATATGATTAATTAGGTTGTTTCCCTGATGTTGAACCATCCTTGCCTCTCTAGTATAAATACTACTTGATCATAATGAGTGAATTCTCATATACATTGTTGTAATATGTTTGATAGGATTTTGTTTAACATTTTTTACGTTTTCTTACAGTTTTCCACATTTTCTCTTTTCCTGGTTTAGGTATTATGACTATATTCGTCTCAAAAAAGACTTCTTTACAAAAAAACACCACTCTTTAATGTTGAACCCCCCATTTTTTTCCCTGTATGGTTTAGGTCAGATTTGCCAAGTAGTTCACTCTAGGCTGCAACCTGAGCTCCATTACTCTTTGGAACTCATTTCCATACCCTCTTACATTTTCTGGTGGGCACTAAACAATCTCATTATTCAGGTTTCTTTCCTCTTATATTTTGAAGGTCATTGTCTTGATGACATACCAAACATTCTGAATTGAAGTGTTAAATTTAACCACACTATGTGTCTTGGAGTTTGTGGCCTTGGTCCCCTCCTATCCTATCTTTCTGGAGACAATTTAGGAATTTTTAAAAATTGCTATTTCATTTTGTCTGTTAAAGTTTTTTGTCCTGTCATGTTCTTCTGAGAAACGTATGATCCTTAGATTGTCTCTAGGTTGGCCTTAATTTACTTCTGTGTATTTGCATGCCAAATCTATTGTTTTCTTTTTTTGTTTCTTGAGTGAGGCTTGCCACGACATTCCATTTATTCTGTTGTGCCCATTATTTCTGTTGTATAGGCCATAAATCCTGCTCTAATAATTCTTATTTTTCTTTTGAGCCACTCAGGAACTATCTTCTCAAATTCCACAGGGTCCTCTGTCTCATCAATGTGAGATTGTTTTTCCTTATTTTGCAGTATTTGTTCATGGACTTCTCAACTCAATTTACTAGATCTGGAGGTCTTATTTCCTTCTGTTTTTCCTGTTAATTTATCTGCTTGTGTTCAAGGTCTTTGAATTGTCTTCTCCCTGAAATCTTTGCTAATTTCAGTCTTTTTAAAATAAAAACAACAGGAACCCTTACTTCCCCCTGTCATTCACTTGCTGGCTCCCCTGCTCCCTTCCCTCTGATGATCGTTTCCTTAGGGGCTGAATTTCAGTGGCTCAGCCTCTTCCCACACTGGTCAATTTACAGTTCACCAGTCTTCTTACATCTTACTCTCCTCCTCTACTCTGGGATCTAGCCACACTGGCCTCCTGACTCTTCCTACCATTATATGTCATATTCAAAGTGTAGTGATTAATAGGTGTTAGGTACCTACAGGCATCAATAACAAGCAGTTATGATTCTGATCAAGAGGCTTTTCAACTGAAAATCAAAAGAGAGGAAAAACTGCTTTTGTGTTTCCATTCGATTAGACACCACTTCAGTTCTTTTCTCTGGAGTTTTTATTTCACTATTTGTCTCTTGCTTTTTCTCTTCTAATGATTTTCGTATTTTCATGGGAAATCCATTTTTTTTTTCTTTCAGCTTCTGCTTGTAGTTATTATGGAGTTAGGATTATCCACTGAGACGGTCAAAAAGTGAAGGTCATGGATGGTTCAGAGCAACGGTATCAATGAAAAACTGGGCCATTAAACCTTTCATAAGGAGCCCTGAGGTCACATAGCGACCTGGAAAACACATCTATGTTTACTGCCTTTTCATTTAGTTTGTTAGATATGTCCCAATTACATTTGATCTGGTTCCTGAGATACTTACAATTGTGTGTCACTCTGGTTTAGACCAGTCCCTTCCAGCCTTTTTGCATACAGGAACCCCTTTTTAACAACAACCAATTTTAAGAATTTCCACAATTGGGAAGGGAAGGAATAGGCATTTATTAATTGCTTGCTATGTGCCAAGCACTGTGCTAAGAGGCTTTATAATTAGCATCTCATTCGATCCTTACAACAACCCTGCTATTAACCCTGTTTTTTAGCTAAGGAAACTGAGACAGGTTAAATCCCTTGTCCAGGATTACACAGCGAGGACATGTGTGAAGTCAAATTGGAACTCAGGTCCAGCACTTCCCATCCCCAGCACCACTAGAATATACATGATACTAGAAGGCTTCTGGGAAGCTCATAGGAGCATCTCTCTGCATGTAAATAGTACATGTTCAAGCAAGACATATTCCTGCAGTCTATAGGAATTTTGCTTATGGAAGGATCATGAGAGGAAGTGGGCTATTAAAATGTAATAGAGTGCCTGGAGAGCAGTCTGGGGATAGTAACCCCTTTTAGCCAAGTTTTAGGGTAGGAAGAAAAACCGTAAGGGCTAGGCCCCAGAATGGGACTGACAGTGTGATATTCAAAGATTTGAGAGAAAGCAGATGATGTAGGAGCACTAGACTAGGAGTCAGGGCATCTGCTACTTACTGTGTAACCATGAATAAGTCATTTATCCTCTGAGCCTTAGTTTTTTTCAGCTTTAAAATGGAGACAATAATACTCAAACTGATAGGAAGCCATCGAAAATATTCATGTCTTCATCCCATGCATTGTTGGCTAGCTTCAGCAACCTGAAATTTACACCACCTTCTAGCGTATTGACATTTTTGTTTTGAACTGTTTGAATAAAAGAATCGAAAGAGTCATGGGATAGAAACAGTATCTTCTCAATGTCATAGCAGCTTGGGTGGCACCACAGGGCACAAAGTGCTGGACTTAGTGTCTAGAAGCTCCGAGTTCAAATCCAGCCTCAGACACCTATGTGACACTGGGCAAGTCACTTCACCTTTGCCTGTCTCCATCTCCTCACCTTTAAAAATTATTCCCATTGTTCATCCTTTGTTCTGAAAGAAGACCGGTCATCAGGAGGTGATGTCTTCAAGTGAATTGGATTTAAGTGAGGCAGAGCTAGTGTAGCTCTCACTGTCAGCCTCACTCTCTCCTCCAGTGTTATGGGAGTCCAGTGGTAAGACATAAGTTAGGATGACTTGCTATGGTCCCAGCCTTTAAAATAGTGATCATGAATAACGCCCCATATAAGTTAGACTAGTTTTTCTTTAAATAATGTCAAGAAATACCTCACAACTTGGTTGGCTCATGAATAAAGATTCTTAGCCAACTGACATGGATCACTTGCTCAGCTATTGTGTACGAAACAGTCATGAGGAGCTCCAGGTGTGCCCTGTGATGCTTGACTGATGGATCATGGTGTGTCTAAAGGCAAGGGGGCTTCCCTTCCAGCTAAATCAGCTTCAGGGGTCTTCCATGTTTCTGTTCTTTTTGAATGTCATTCTCTGGCTAGAAGTAAATCTGTCATTCTGTTGGATCATTTTGTTTCAATATTAACCCTGAACTACCTGGGACCTACCTATCCTGAGTCAGCCAAGAACAAGAGGTAACTAATAAATTGATGTCCTTTGGAGGGAAAGTAAGTCACCAGTGTTCTGTCCTGGGACCTTGGTGATCAAAGTTGTGGGCACCACTCAATTGGAAGTAATAGCCAGTATGTTAGAAGACAGCTTGAGGATCCAGAACGTCTCAGCAAACTCAAACACCAGGCTGAATTGGACAGACTGCACTTAGATAGAGGTAAATGTTAAGTTATTTGGATCCTTAGTACTGTACAGAATTGGAGTTGACAGCAGTTCAACACTCATGTGACATTTGGCTGCATTCAAAGCAGCTGAGTATACACAGATAGAGACAGCAGATGGTCTGATCAGATCCCGTATATGATAAAAAGTTGGCTTCTGGACACAACCTTTTAGGACAGTCCTAGAGAAGCCAGGTGGCTCTAGTTAGTGGAGGGGGACCACGATGTTTGAGTTGGCTTGAAAACATGGTGTTGCAAAAGGAACAGTTGAATGTTCACCTCTGTTTGAAGCCAGGGTTGCTTTTTGTTTGTATCCTCAGTGCTTGGCACATACTAAACACCTTATTGAAGCATTCATTCAGTCTCTAGCACCCACATGGAGATTAGGTTGTACAGAACTGGGCCGATGGAGGAAAGTGCGAGAGGAGCAGATTTGAGAATGATATATAGAAAAATGGCCTGAAAATGGCCTTCACTGAAAGTGTTCTGAGGGAAGTTGTATGGTCATCTTCCAGATTTCAGGAGAAAAAGCTCTTTGAGGAATGTGGTTCTTTATCTCCCCAGTACTTGATACATGTTAAGCTGTGGCTGAGATATTGATAGTGGATTGGATCAAGTAGAGATTAAAGGAGAAGACCACATGTGCTTCCTTCTTTCTTAAATAATTTTGTAGGTTATTCCCATAGTTAGGTTGTTATTGTTGGTTGATCATTTCAGTTGTGTCTGACTCTGTGGCCCTATTGGGGAATTTTCTTGGCAAAGATACTGGAGTGGTTTACCATTTCCTTCTCCAGGTCATTTTATAGATGAGGAAACTGACGCAAACAGGGAAGTGGGTCACATGGGCTTAACCCTAGGTCTCATAGTAAGGGTCTGAGCCAGATTTGAATTCAGGGAGATGAGTTTTCCTGATACTCTAACCACTAATAGTCAAGTTACTAGATATTTATTAAGCATCTGTTATATGTGCTTGTCACTTGCTAAGTACTGGGGGTACAAAGACAGGCAAAAAAGCATTGTCTGCCCTCAAAAAACTTAGTCTAATGGGGGAGACACCATGCAAACGATAAATGTCGATACAGAGTAAATGCGAGGTCACCAACAGAGGGAAGGCACTGGCATTTAAAGAAGTTCTGGAAAGACTTCTCAAAGAAGATGGGATTTTATCTGAAACTTGAAGGAAGCCAGGAAAAGTCAGGAGGCAGAGAAGGTGTATGAGAGAACTCCAGGCAGTGGGAAATGCCCAAATTCAGGTGATCTCCTGTGGAGTTTCTTATGGAGGAAGCAGCAAAGAGGCTGTTATCATTAGATTGTAGCATCCAGGAGGAGGTAGGAAGGGCTTGAGTTATGCTGGCCTTAACCTGAATGACAAGCAGAGCATTTTGTATTTGATCCTGGAGGTGCTAGAGCACCACTGGAGTTTGGAGTCAGGGAGTGACATTGACCTGCATTTTAGAAAAATCAGTTTGTTATCTGAGTGGAGAATGGAAGGGGAAGGAATACACATTTCTATAGCTCCCATTATATGCCAGGCATCGTATGAAGTCATGGTGGGGGTGGGGTGAACCCTTCAGCCTTGAGGCCATCTGTGGCCTGCTAGGTCCTTGGGTGAATCCTTTTGACTGAGTCTGAGTGTCATAGAACAAATCCATGTATTGAGGGTGTTTGTTCTATGAAGTTTAGATTCAGTCGAAGAGCCTCACTTGAGGACCTATAGGTCCACATGTGACCTCAAGGTTAAAGGTTTCCCACCCCTGTATTAAGTGCTTTACTAATATTATCTCATTTTATCCTCACAACAACCTTGGGGTTGTTCTTACCCTGTTTTACAGTTGAGGAGACTGAGGCAGACAGTGATGTAGTGACTTGCCCAGGGTTACACAGCTAGTAAGTGTAGGAAGACAAACTAGAACTCGTTCTCCAGTTTGGTTATTGTCTTTTGTATTTGAAGATAACCAAACAGACATCACTATGTTGGGGTCAAGGTACAGTGTGTCTGTGGCTGATCAGACCAGTACTAGCTTGGAAGGCTCTACCAAGGTCAGGCAAAAATAGTCCCAATGAATATTAGGGGTGGAGATAGCTCTAGATTTGTGTATCTCATATTTCCTTTATGCTACTGCAATTTGATTTTGCTCATGGAGCACAGAACCTTCTTTGATGCAGGCGCATCATTCTGGGTGGTCCTGTGCCAGTGTCTCCCATGTCTGACAATCAATTCCAGAGTTCTTCAGAGAGTCCTTGAGAGTGTCCTTGTATCTCTACTTCCGACCACCATGTGAGCATTTGCTTACGTTGTGTGAGTTCCCCATAAAATAGTCTTTCAGATAAGTGTACATTTGGCATTTGAGCTATGTGGCCAGCCAATCAAAGTTGCAGTTCTCTGGCAGTTCAGCTCAAGAAAGGACCTAAGTGTCTGGTACCTTATCCTACAGGTGATCTTCAGAAACTTCCTAAGACAATTCAAATAGAAGCAATTCAGTTTCCTGGCATGGCCCTGGTTTGGGTTTTACAGACATACAATAGTGAGATCTGCTAGGTGGAGAGAGAGCTGTGGGCTAGCTCTGGGCTTGTAATCAGGAAGACATCTTCATGAGTTCAGATACTTACTAGATGTTTGTCCCTGGGCAAGTCACTTCACCCTGTTTGCCTCAGTTTCTTGTCGGTGAAATGAACTGGAGAAGGAAATGGCAAACCAATCCACTGTCTTAACTGAGGAAATCCCAAATGGGGTCACAAAGAGTCAGACATGATTAAAACAATTGAACAGCACAATGGCTCTGTAGACCATCAGTGTGGTAGGCAGCCTAATACCTCTTCTTTCCTACACTTTCCTTTGGAGTCTCCCAAACACTGAGCTAGCTCTGGCAATGTGTGTGTCAATCTCATCATCTATGTGGAACTTCCTGGAAAGTACACTCACAAGGTAAGCAAACTTGTCCACAGGATTCAGAATTTCTCGATTTGCTGTAACCAATGGTTCCATGTGTGGATTTTGTGATGTTGACTGATCGAGAACCTCTGTTTTCTTGGTGTTAATTGTTAAGCCATAATTAGCACAAGTGGCAGAGAATTGATCCATATTATGTTGCTTTTCAGCCTCAGAGGCTGCATTGGGTGTACAATCGTCTGTGAACAAAAAGTTGGACACCAATTCTCCCTCCACTTTCGTCTTAGCTTGTAGCCTTTTCAGGTTAAATAATTGACCATCAGTGCAGTAGCTGATGTTGATGCTGTTTATGTCTTGATGCTGCCTTTTGGTGAAGGCATCTGACGACATTCTTGAAAACATGATGCTAAGAAAATCATGGGAGCAAGCACACAGTCCTGCTTCACTCCATTGGTGACTGGGAAAGCGAGAGAGCATTGTCCATTATCCTGGGGGCTGCCATACAATGCTGATGAACTTCTCTAGGCAATCAAATTTTGCCATGATCTTCCACAAACCTGGTCAGATTGATGAACGTTGTATGCAGACCTTTGTTCTGCTCCTGGCATTTCTCCTGGAGTTATCAGGTAGCAGATACTATATCAACTGTTCCTCAGCCCTTCCTGAAGCCACCACACTGGCTCTTGGGTAGATAACCATCTTCCAGTTGAAGGATCATCCTATTAAGGAGGACTTTGGCAAGAATATTGCCAATAATGTCTAAGAGAGAGATCCCCCTGTAGTTGTCACAGGACAACCTATTTCTTTTTCCTTTATAGAGATATTCATTGGAGGCATCCTTCAACCTCCTGAGGGATAACCTCCTCTTTTCATATAACCCAGATGACTTCAGACAGTTTTTCTATGAGCTGTGGACTCTAATCCCCCACGCTCCACCTTGTAAATCTCAGCTAGAATAGAATCAATACCAGGCAGTTTGCCACAGGAGAGGAACCTAATAATATTCAAAACTTCTGTTGGAAGTTCAGCTAGAGAGGGATTGGCTTCATTCAACCTGAGGTACAACCTGAGGCATATAGGTTAATGACTACAGCATTGATTGATGATACTCTGTTGAGAACACTCTGGAAGTGTTCAGCCCATCTCTTCAGGATCACGTCCTCATCACTTATCAACGTGGCTCCATTGGCACCGAGTAGCTGAGATGCACCATAGGTCTTTGGCTCATAAATAGCCTTCAGGGCATCATAAAAGCACTTTGCATTGTTAAAACTCAATGTTTCCAGCCTTCTTACTGAGCCACAAATGCAGCATCTCTCTAAGCTTCTCTTGCACTTTACTTTCGAGGGAGTTAAATACTGTCTTAGAGACAGACGAACTATCCTGACCTGATTCCTCGTCTTAGAGGTTTGTACCTATCGGTATGACTTAGTTTGGGAGCATCAAGAAGTCAGTGATGTGATACAGTGCTACATCTGGTTAGATGTTCACTACATGCTTTTTGATAAAAAGTTCTGGTGGAAGAACTATTCTGTCTCACTTCTGTTTTTTTTGTTTGTTTGTTTTTGTTGTTGTTGTTGTTAGATTGAAAACATGGCTATCCTTTTCGCAGTTGTTGCCAGAGGCACAACCATCCTTGCCAAACATGCTTGGTGTGGTGGAAACTTCCTGGAGGTGACAGAGCAGATTCTGGCTAAAATACCCTCTGAAAATAACAAACTCACTTATTCACATGGAAAGTGAGTCTTGCTTGGTAATGATGAAAGGGTGGGGAAAGGGAGTTTCATAGCTGCAAGTAGAATGACACTATGAAACAGACTTTAGGGTAGATCTTTGAGTTAACTTCCAGGAACCCAAGACTGGTTTCAAAGTCAGAATGGTGTATACCAAACTAATTCTGTCACAGGTCATTTCTGTGCTTGAACTATATTGAGAAGATCCATGACAACTGATTGTGGAGTGATGGCCAGAGACACAAAATCATGCCTTGGATCAAGAGGAAGGGCAGGAAAAGTTTGGAGTAAAATGCAATCTATTTTCACACCAAAAAACTGGCTGTACATAATTGTTCAGATACCAAACTTCAAATTTAGTATTTTAGGGAGAATCATGTAGTAAGAATAAGTTGGATTTATTTGCACTAAATCTTCAGTAGCAGACATACAGTGATGTAAGCCCAAAGCCTCTGCCTGCAGGGCCTACCCCTCTACTTATATGCCCTTTAAGAACCCACAGCCATTATGAGGCACTAAAGGGTGTTATTGGGGTGGGGGGGGCCGGGGGGGTGGTTCTGAAATAGTCCATGCTTTACATTTTCTCTAGCATAGCAAAAGAAAGACTTTTTTTTTAATGTTAATAGTATTTTTTCTTTGTTTCTACAGTTATCTGTTTCACTATATATGCCAAGACAGGATCGTGTATCTTTGTATCACTGATGATGTAAGTACCTTGGGAACAAATTGTCCTATCTCATTGTGTTTTCTTACATAAATGTAGGGGACCATGGTACAGTAAATAACCTAAACTAGCTACAAAAGTAACCAAAACTCAGCTAGCCCAAATTCAGCGATTTGGAATGTGTCTCTGGATGTTTCAGAGACAAATGACAACAAAAAAGCTAAGATCAGGGTTTTTGTACTTTTTAAAAACTCACCATGGTAGCAATGGCTTGCAAGGCATCTACTTGGCAGATTCTTAAATCTCAAAAGTGAGATTCCATTCTGTTCCCTAGACTGTTCTAAAGCAGGAAAGTGTTAGAAAGATGTCCACTAAAACTTTTAAACTAAAATCAGGATTTGATTTAATCCTTAGTTAATAGAAAATTAATCAGAAGGCTCCATTCCCCAGTGAGTATGGTTAATGAGATATAATCATTGTGATTTTCTCCCTCTCCCTCCTTTCTTTGTTTGCTCAAGTTACTCTTTGAGACTGTGCTAAGGGATGAAGATAGAAACATGTTAGGTGGCTATCCAGAAGTAGCTTGAGATCATTATTTTCCTGGGATCAGATCAGTCAGTAACCAAATTCTGAGTCTCCCCTCACTCCACCCCAATTCCATTTCTCAGCTTCTGCTGAGATAAGATTGAGACCTAGGATTGCAGTGATGAGAGAGAACCATAGAGTTCTAGCAGGCTGATCAGCCAACATGATATTTTGGAGCTCTAGGCTCTGCTGGGAAAGTTTGGGAAGGCAGTATTTCAATATAGGAACACTTTCCACGTACTGAATGCTGTGGGATGTGATCATGGCCTTGTAGTTGCTTAAGTTATAAGGCACCTAGGAATCCATTTCCCCCATTCTCAGTGATTGCTTTCTTCTTCACTTAAAAAAAAAATGTATAGACTTTATGACTCTTTTGGGGAAGTTATAGATGAGGATTTAAAATGTGCAGATCCCAAAGTCAGGATTTAGCTTTTCACTGGTGTAGACTTTTAGGTAACTTATTGCTAATGTGAGAAGGTAGGAGATTGAAAGAAAGAAGATGTATGTGTTTGAGTGCCCTTGTGTTTGGCCCAGTCATAAGAGTGTATCTGGCTAGGTTGCTCCTGGAGAGCCAACTTCCCAGTTAACAGCTTCCTGACCACATGTATTATCTTTGCTGAGCATCCCCATGGTGTCAGCTGTTGCTTTAGCTATGGAACAGGTTGAAGCATCTGCTGAACAGGCTGCTCTCTTGACAGATGTGGTGGTGTCTTTTCAGGATTTTGAACGTTCCCGAGCCTTCAGTTTCCTGAATGAAATCAAGAAGCGATTCCAGACTACTTACGGTTCCAGAGCACAAACAGCCCTTCCCTATGCCATGAACAGTGAGTTCTCCAGTGTTCTGGCTGCACAACTGGTAAGATCTTTTTCAGCATCAAATGGTTCTGTTTGCAGTTTCTGCTGCTTCTTAATATTTTGCCTCAAGATCTGCTGAATAATGAAGTCTAATTCATCTCATAGGCACGGCCTTGACTTCCCTGATGGGTGAATAATCTTCCCTTTCATAGTAAACTCCTGAGTATCCAGA
>CM053775.1:44543327-44554209 GCA_028658325.1 Potorous gilbertii
CAGGATGGCCAAAGGTTCTCAGGGAAATCCTTCCACAAGAAGGGTTAGCTAAATCACTTTAGGAAGGTTTAAAGAATTTTGTAGATTCTGTTTTCCCTTCTTCCTCTTCTGGCTTCTGATCTCAAATGTGAAACATCTTCCCCTAATATTATCATTTCATTAGTGAGGTTTTAGCCAGATGAGGTTAATATGAACAGAAGTCAAGCTTCAGTTAGCCAGATGTTCCAAGAGGAATAGCATAGTAAAATTGAATTTAAAAAAAGAAATTTAAATTCTCATAGTAGAACCTGGGAATGGCTAAGGGATGGACAGAGTCTGCTTCCTCAAAGCTACAAATCAGGGGTTTTGTTCTCCCCATTTCCTGGGTTGGTCCTTTTGGGAGGCCCTGCCAGTGGCATTGGATCCTAGTTATAGAATCTTACATACAAGCCTGAGCAAATCAGTTGGTGAAGTTTGAGCAGGAGATTGGGGCCTTGGCAGTAACTATTCAGATAAGCAGGGCTGTCCACATATACAGGCACCTTAGAGATGACAAGAGGAGGTACAGTGCCCAGCCACCATCTTAGGTGAGCAAAGGATAATGGCACACTCTCCTTTAATGACAGTGAAAGGGATAGTAAAATTATATTTTTGTTACCTAGAACCAGGGCAGAAAGAATCAGTTTGTCCTGCCAAAATTTAAGTCATGCCTTAGAATCCCTATTCTACCTGCTTCATCCTTGCCCCATATGGTTTTTTTTATAACTGCCTAAGATTTTCTGTTCACTCTAGAGGAACTTTGGGATTGAGTCTTTCTCAGACATGTACTTGCCCTGGGAATGATTTAAATGCTGGACCTTGGCAGGGAGTAAGTTACATTGTGTGGAAAGGGAAGTGTACCAAACATGGGGGGCTGCTAGGGAGTCTTCACTGGCTTCATAAGGCTTCTCCTGATTGTGTTGGGGACTTGGATTACCATGCTCAGGAGGAGGTGTGTGTTTCCTGATTCTGTACCCCTCAAACCAACCCTGCCCTCAGCTACTTCACATTTGTTGAACTTCGATACTCACGCACCCCTTCATTTCCATTGTGTTCTTTGGGATACATGTTCAATAGATAACAGACCTGCTTTAATCTTGAAATCTTTTCCTTTTCCACTCTTTCCATCTTTTGACATGGCTCCCTTTTAATGATATTGCCTATTACACACCCTTTCTAACACTGGTTATGCTTTTTGTCATTCCCATCCCCACGAACTGGTTGAGGCAGGGGAATTGGATTACTCCTTAGGACCACTTCCAACTCCCTCCCTGCTCCCTCCATCACTCAATAAACTTCTTCCTTTGAGGGTTACTCAGTCCTTATGTATCACCCAATCTGGTAGTTGCTTTCTCTGGACCACTCCCTTATTTCCTCACTGAGTTCACCACATGGTTCACAATCTTTCTTTCTCAACTCCTGCCATCATGCTAGGGAACTTCATCTTACATATCATTCCTCTTTCAAATACCTTTACCTCCAAGTTCCTCAACTTGCTGATTTCCCATGACTTCCTCCACTCCACTCCAGCAGCACACAGAGATGGGTTATATCCCACAAATGCCCCACTTCCATGTTTGCAAGCTCTGAAACTTTATTATATGATCCTTTGTCACTCTGCCTCTCCCTCGTACCCTCAAGACCCATTCTTTGGCTTCTTTGTCCCCCTTACCCCCTCATTTCTCTCTTAACTCATCACCCCTGCCTTTGCTGAATGTTCTTCCCTTGCCCGTTTTGACCCTTTGTTGAACCAGTTCACCCCTATACTGTCCTCTTCTCTGGAGCCCTTTGCCTTCCTCACCTCTCTCAGATTTTGCCTTGCCATGTCTCAGCCCTAGATTGCTTCCATTATCTGTTGCCTCGACTTCGATATGTGTGTTACTGAACAAAAGCTAGAGAAATCATGGAATCATGCTGACTGCGTGCACTACAAATTTATGTTATGAACTCTTAACTAAGTCCTTACTGAGGCGGTTTCCTTCTCGGTGTCCTGCTCCATTTCCAAATGTTTTCATCCTTCCAACCTCCCATGGTTGCCACTTTCTCAGATGAGAACCCTGCCTCATATTTTACAGAAAAAATGGAGCTTTCTCTCCTCCACTCTTCGTCATCTTCTGTCATTCAGATGCTTTTTGCCCCTCTCTCCTCCTTCACCCCTTGGAGTTTCCTGAATCATCCCTGTAAAAATATTCAGTCCTAAGTGGAGTTTTATGTGGTACAAGGTATTTTTTCCCAAGTAATGGCTATCGAAGGATACTGGAATATGCTGTTATCGATATTCTCCTTGAAATAACCTGTATGACCAGTGAAGAAGGCAATTAGTAATTGCTGATTACTGGATATTGAGCAGCGTAGTTAGTCATGCCAGTTGCCACAGCTGTCTCTGGTCTTGCCAGTATGGTGAGCCAGAGAGCCCAGGCATAGGATTATTATGGCAGAAAACATTTGAGACTAGTAGTTTTCTTTTTATGTATTTTCTAAAAGATTTAAATGTATTTTATACATAAATACAGAATAAGAAAAGAAATAAACATTGCCATGCACACAGCAGAACATGACAGGATTCAGTATAAAGCAATGAATTTCCATTTTAAGAAAACCTATATAATAAATACTACACATTGTTTTCAAAAGTGTCCAGCTTTTCTTTGCTTCCTTGTAGGTTTTCTTTTGCTCTCTGCTGTGCACTTTTTACTTTATTTTTCCCCTCCCCCCCAAGAAATCTTTTAGTTCATGAAATATCCAGTTTTTTCCATTCAGGATTGTACTTTGCTGAGTAAGTTACCCATAGTTGTTACCTGATAATCTGATAAGACCTTAGCCTGAAATGGCCAATGTCCTACAAATGCATCCTGGGCCATCTCCAGTCATCCTGTTGAATAGCAGGCCACTGAACTCAGATGGCTCTGGAGGAGAAAGTGACACCTTTCACAGCCCTCCCTCACTCAAATCAAAGTCAGCTACCAGTCGTGTCATCATCTTGATGTCATGGTCCTCTTCAAGAATGAAGGACAAACACAACTGTGAGAGGAGCTATGGACCTTCAACGTAGTAACTCTTAGGTCTTGCGTAATTTTTATTATAGCTCCACAATATTCAAATTTTTATTTTCATGTTGCTTCCAATATTTTCTCCTTACCCTGGGTGCTTTGAAACGTGGCTATGACATTCCTGTCAGTTTTCCTCCTGTGATCTCTTTTAGGTGGTGATTGGTTAATTTTTCCTGTTTCTGCTTTGCCTTCTTATTCTAGATCTTCGGGGCAATTTTCCTTGATAATTTCTTGTGATATTATATCAAGATTCTTTTTTTATCATAATTTTCAGATGGTCTGACAATTCTTATATTATTTCTCCACAATCTATTCTCCAGATTACTTGTTTTTCTGATGAGTTGTTTCATGTTCTTTTCCATTTTTTCATTCTTTTGATTTTGTTTTATTATTTCCTTGTGTCTTAGAATGTCATTAGCTTCCCTTTGCCCAATTCAAGTTTTCGAGAAATTATTTTCTTCCTTAAGTTTCTGGTTCTCTATTTCAAGTTGGTTGACTTTACATACATACATACATACATACATACATACATACTTTTCTTGATATTCTTACTTTTTCTTTCAAATTTTTCCTTAATCCCTCTTATTTGATTTTTAAAGTCTTTTTAGTTTTTTCAAGAAATCTCTTTGTGCTGGGGACCATTTGATATTTCTCATCGAAAAAGGAGTGGCTTCTTTTAGCTCCTTTATTTTCCTCTGAATATGAATCCAGATCTCTGTCCCCATAGTAGCTATCTATGGTTAGGTTCTTTCTCCTTCTCATTTTTATTCATTTATTTTTAACAGCTATTATGTGATCAAGTTCTAGTCCCAGTGTATGGGGAGTAATGTCCCAAGCCTCAGGTTCTTCTTAGTGGTATCTTCTGGTGTCTGTCCTGGGGCTCAACCTTGGGCTCTCCTCTCCACTCCTAAGCCATGGCTAGAACCCCAGGTCAACCTGTCCTGTCTTACCCCCTACCCTCCCTCTATTGGCTGCAAACTCCAGCTGTCCTTTCTTCCCTGGAACTGAAACTAGGCACTCTGCTCTCCTGGCAGTACCCACAGCCAGCAGAATCCCTGCCCTTCATTACTGCACTCTTCAGGTGTCTGCTACCTCCTTCTCCCTGCAGCCACAACCTGGGATGTGTCTGCTCAGCACAGCTGTACTTGGAGTCCCTAGCCTGTGGAGGGTATGTCAGTCTTCTCTAAGGCTGAAGCTGCCCCCAGTGCTTGTTGTTTGTAGATTCCAGAGTTGGCCTGGAGGTGTTTGTACTTCGCTCTGGTCAAACCTCTGCTTCCAGAGTCCAGGTTTTTCCTGGAGTCTGCTTAGGTTGTCTTAGGAGAACCAACTGCTTTACCTTGACTGTTGTTTATTTCTGCTACTCTACATTCTCCCTGGGCCAACGTCTTGTCTTTTTCTGTGGAGGAAATTTGGAGAGCTGAAAGTTTTCTGACCTACCCCACCATCTTCCAAAATCCTCTCTCCAGTAGTTTTCTTTTTAACTGAGGAGTTAAGTATACTTTTATCATCATTCCCTGGGGCTATCTGAACTCCCCATAGTTTTGCCACAATTTACTTGGCAGAGAACTGAAGAGGCTCTATTTCCTGAGTGCTTCAAAATCTACCATTATGTTTTTGATATAGTGCCAACTGGGCATAAGAGAGCAAATTATGTGAGATAAACTGGAAGAAAATTCAGGAGCTAGTTAAGTTTGTAGGGCTTTATTGGGCAGGGTGAGCTTTGATAACTATACATGTGCTCACTAAGCTCTCTGCAATGGGTTTTAGAGCACCATTGCTCACATCCTACTATTTCAAAGGCTCTTCTTTATTGGATTGTCCCAAAGTCTGTGTCTTGCTTGCAGAACCAGAAGACTATAGCCCTGGAAGACTTAGAGTGGACTGTGCAGCCCATGATCCTCTTGGGTCCTAATGATGCCATGGCACCAGTGTTCATAAGGACCAGGCTGAGTGGAGTGAAACCTTTGGCAGGCACCCCAGAATCAACTGTTCATTATACTGTTTAAAAGAGAGAGATGAGAGAGCTGGTTCATATTTGAAAGAATTCACTTAGACCTTTGTAGCCAAAGAGAGATTTATTGACACAAAAACAAGCAGACTTGAGGTCTAGAAAGAAGCTAAAAAAAGGCAGTGATATAGGAAAACGACCAGACATATATACACAACCTGTAGGATGATGATGTAATTTCTAGGGTTTCCAATGGGCATTGGAGATTTAGGGACAGGATGAAGAAGATGGATGATACAAGATAAGGGAGACAGGGGAAACTTTATGACCCAAAATGAATGGAGACAAGTAATTTTATGGTCCAGGATAAGGGGGAAATTTTATGGTATCCAAGATAAGGCGCCAGAAAAAGAGCATCTCAAACCTTAAGGTGCCTCTGTATCAAGAGACTTTAGGGGACCTTGAGAGGATGAACCAGGGAAAGGGCAGCTCAACCTTTAAGGCACCTTTGTATCCACATCAATACTACATTCACAAAACAACTTACTTTCAATTTATCTGGACCTGGTTGCTGTTGAAAAGATGACACATGTATTACCTTTCATCCTATGTTGCCCATCCTGAGTTGGTTAATTTTAGATGGACCTTTTAACAAGATAGGGCACAAGAAGGACCTTCAACCATTAGCTCTCTTCATGAGCAAGCTCAAGCCTCCAGTCCCAACCCCAAAGTTTTGGCTACCTCTCTCCTCTCTTCCCCTCCCTACCCCATAAGCCCAGTGGGCCCTTGCCTGTGATTTACTAATGATTCTGCTCATTACGAGAAAGGTAAATGCAAGTGGACTTTAGCAGCTATTAACCTAGTGACTAGGGACATCCTAATGGATGGGGTCCTGACAAGTCTTCCAAGTGGGCCATGCTGCAAGGTGCATGATTAGCCTAGGAGATAGCCTTAAGGGGCAGAGCAGATAGAAGTTGTGTTTCTACTGACTCCCGGGCCATGGCTCAAAATTTGATTAAGTGATCTGGGGCCCAGAGAGGCTGCAGTGCCAGTCAGGTGTGCTACAGCTGCAGCCACCATCAAGGCCCTTCCTGTAAGACTTTTTCTCTTTCAGCCCTTCTGTCCTATTCCCACGAAGGGTCAGGATTGGGCCTAGCAGTATCATATTTCCTGGATTCACCATCTTTAAAGCAGCAGCTTTGTTGTCACATCCATCATTATCCAGGTCATGTATCCTGTCTTTCAGCGGCTATAGCTTTGGTTGATCAGCACCACCACAGGAATGGGGAAAGCACTCCATACTTACAGTTTCTTGGATTCTGTCCTGATGGAGGCCTTCATTAATCTTAGGAGATCTCTTACCTTACCAGAACAGACCTGATTTTTCCAATTTCTGAGACCCTAAAGTTGAGGCAAACCTTTTCTAATTTGAGTTCTTATATAGTCTATTCCAATTCTTTTTAGGTGACTGCTTCTTAATTTACCTAAGCAGTCAAATTTTGTTAATCATTCACAGAAGATACACAGTGACAAGATATTTTGCTTATTTTCAAATTATTTGCTTCTCGATTTAAACAAGCCATTTGCTTTCCAACCTAGAGAGAAGAGTTAAAAACAGGTAGTACTTACCTTAACAATTGTTATTGGGAGGCAACTTGGTGGATAGATAGTAGATAGAGTGCTGGACCTGGAATCAGGAAAACTCATCTTCCTGAGTTCAAATCTGGCTTCACGCTTACTAGCTGGGTGATCCTGGGCATATCTCTTAATCCTGTTTGCTTCAGTTTCCTCATCTGTAAAATGAGCTGGAAAAGAAAAAGGCAAACCACTCCTATGTCCTTATTAAGAAAAACCCAAAATGGCATCACAAAAAAATCAGAGACCACTGAAAAACAACTGAATGACAAATTCTAACACACAAGAAAAAGGCTTAACAGCTACAAAACTTTTTTTCTTCTCTTTTGGAATTCATTGGAGATTAAACTTTTAAATTGACTTCAGTTCTGTTTACTTTCTAATCAGTGAAATCACGTTTTTTTCCCCTGACACTGGAACAGTAAATCTTTTTCTCTTCAGGGAAGGGAGAGTGATAGAGGGGAGTAGCATTTGTGTGAAAAAGTCCTAGGGGGCTGTAGCCCCCAAAACCCACTAGGATATTTCAGCATTCATTCAAACTACATTTTCATCATGATTGAGGGAATGCATAATAAACAGACTTCCTTTCTGTTCACAAATTTAGTCTCTCATTAGTTTGCAATGCTATAAATTTCTGCAAAGAATAAAGGTCTCTTAGCTCTTAACTCTGTCTTTTTGCATTCCAAATCTGTCCAGTATTGGGAACATGAAGATGACATGAGATGAGATCACATTTTTTGAAAGCTATGAAACTTTCTGTGTAAAAAAATTTCCATTATTCTCTGCCCACTCATTCTTCAAACTTATCTCACCCTTGAAAGTTTAATCAAAGAATAAGTAGAAGTCCCTGTTTATTGGGAAGGCCAGTTTACCATAAGAATTGCAGTAATTATAGACATCAGAGAGAACTGATTTGTATATGAAGCAGTTAACTTCAGCATATACAATATTTCCGAATCAAAAGCTCCTCCCTGGTGTCAAGGATGTTTGGGCTGTTACTGCAGTCCATACATTTTGTTTTTTAACTGAGTCTAACCAGATTAGAGTAAACAAATAATAGAAAACACTAACCCAATGCCTGCAGTTTTTCTAGATAAGACTGTGACTTTACTGATCAATAGATATTTCCTACCCATAAATAAAATAAAGTAAAAAAAGTAAAATATGTGCCCTAGGGTTAATGGGTTAGAAAACTAGATTTTTAACCTGGGCAGTCTCACATTGGGGGGGGGGGGGGTCTAGTAAGTGAGATAAAAATTGCCAGAGGCTCCATTGACTTCACTTGGGCATCTCATCAGCTCCAGCAGATTGAAGGACCATCTCTATGCTCATGATTTTCACATCTACCTATCCTGGCCCAACTTCTCTGCTGACCTCCGATCTAGAGGGTACCTGAAATTCAACATGTCCAAAATTGAACTTGTATCTTTCCCCTGAACCCTCCCAGCTTCCTATTTAGTGTACAATAGTATTCTGTCATACATGATTCTTTGTGACCACATTTGGGCTTTTGTTGGCAGAGATACTGGAGTAGTTTGCCATTTCCTTCTTCATCTCATTTTACAGATGAAGAAACTGAGGCAAACAAGATTAAGTGCCCATGGTCACACAGCTAGGAAGCATCTGAAGCCTGAACTGAACTCATGAAGATGAGTCTTTCTGACCCCAGGCCCACTACTCTATCTGCTATGTCACCTCGCTGCCCCTACCATTTATATTCCCGTTGAGGTCACCATCATCCTCCCAGTCCCTCGGGCTCACAACCTAGGGGTCATCTTGGATTGCTCACTCTTTTCTTTTTTCCTTTCTTTATTTTTAGTTTTCAACATTCACTTTTATAAGATTTTAAGTTCTATATTTTTCCTCTTCCCCTCCCCCAAGACCGCATGTACTCTGATAAAAGCTGTACATGTATAATCATATTAAACATTTCCACATTAGTCATGTTGTAAAGGAAGAATCAGAGCAAAAGACTGCTCACTCTCTTACCCCCCATATCCAGGCTGTTTCCAAGGCCTGCCCATTTCACTTTTACAGCTTCTCTAGAATATGCCCCCTTCTCTCCTCTCTCCCACTCTAGTTCAGATCCTTATTACTTCCCATCTGGACTTTTGTAATATTCTGCTGGGGAATGAGGATGGGGGGCAATGTGTGCTGTCTGCCTCAAGTCTCCCCTACCTCATTCCATCTTCCATTCAGCCACCAAAGTGATTTTCCTAAGTTATAAGTCACCCCCTTACCCCGTAAATTCCAGTGGCTCCCTATCACCTCCAGGAGAAAATACAAAACACTGTGTGTCATTCAATATATAACCTTTATAACCTGTCCTTTTGGTCTTCCCATACCTTACTCCCTGACATGTATTTTTTGACCCAGTGACACTGACCTCCTGACTGTTCCATGAACACAACCTTCCATATCTCAGCTCTAGGCATTTTGTCTGGATATCCACCATGCCAGGAACACTCTACTTCCTTGTTCTGAATGCTGACTTCTCTGGTTTACTTTAAGTCCCAACTAAAATCCTATCTTACACTGGAAGTCTTCCTTAACTCCTCTTAATTCCAGTGTCTTTCCTCTATTAATTACAGTAGAACCTTGGTGTACAAATTTAATTCATTAGGAGATTCTGTTCATCATGCGATTTGTTTATTTTGCAAATCAAATTTTCCCATAGGAAATAATGGAAAGTTGATTGACTTCCCCAAAATATTCATATAAAAATAATTAATTTTAAGTAAGTTTTTTGCGCCTGAAATACAATAGCAATGATTAGTGATTAGTACACAGTATAAACTGAAAAGAAAATAAATTAACCTACACTTTACCTTTGAGAGGAGTTGTGTGGCAGGTGTGAGGGAGATGAGAGGGAGGAGGAAGGATTATTGCTGGGAAGGAGGATCTCCTTCTAAGGAGAATATAGGAGATTTAAATGTCGAGAGTGTTCTGTCATATGCTACTTTTACTAAAAGTAATATTAACACTACTGCCTTCACTTCTTTTTTGTTTTTTATAATCACTTTCATGTTTTGATTCACTGATTTTGTTTTTCTTTCAGTTTGCTTCTGACTAGGAATCTATGTAACGTCACTTGTTTCTGCCTTTTTTGGAATGTCACGGAAATGTGACATTATCATTAAAAATATTTGTGGCTCTCATTGCTACACCCTTATTTGGGTGATATTTTTCAGCAAAAGTTTGATGTTCGGACTGTGAATTTTTGTTCATCCTGCAAGACAAATTTTGCCAAAAATTTTTCCTCACCCAGCAAAACATACAGAAACCAGGTTACTCGTAAACCAAGGTTCTGCTGTATCTTATTTCTCCCATATGTGGGTTGTTTTGAATCCATTTGTTTGCATGTTGTCTCCATTAGATTGTAAACTCCTTAATTACAAGGACTGTCCTTTGCATTTCTATATCCCTGGGGTAAGCCCACAGTAGTGCCAGGCACATAGTAGGCACTTAAGAAATGTTTATTTTGATTGAGTGGTTGTTGTCAGTCACCCAAATTATGATGCTCAAATAGTACCTGCAGTTTTCTTATACTTTGAGCACTGATTCCAATCAGTCAGTGAGGCCAGAATGTGATTGTATCAGCAGGACTATGCTGGACCAGGGACACAGGCTGGGTCCAGTGGAATTTTACAGAAAGCAGAAGGGGAAGACTAGGATGGATGGGTGCATCAGACAGGTCAGGGAACTGGCTGCTTAAAACTGGAACTGAAGGTTCTGTCCCAGGCTTCATTTTGGCAGACTGTTGTAGGATGGATGTCCTTCTTGCTTTAAGCAAACAGTGAAGGAAGCCCAGGCTATATGGAGTCTTGGACTGGAAGCTGCAACCCAGTTTCTTTGCATCTCCTTAGATGTGGACAGACTATTTTCCATCAGAGAATGTAAACCCCTTGAGAACAGTATTGTTTTGTTTTTGTCTTGGTATCTCCAGCACCTCTCACAATGCATGGCACATATAGCTACTTAATAAATGTTTATTGACTGAAAGACAAGAGACTTTCCACCTGATGTCATGCCTTGACTGGGGGGAGGAGGGAGAGATTGAAGGGCAATAAAATGTCATTATTTATAAAGTACTCACTAGGAAGTTTAATCTGGTTGCAAAAGGCAGGCTGGGTTGAAGGGTAGAGGACTATCTTCAGGGAAACAAACTTGGATGTTTTCAGAGTAATTAAGGTGTGAGATGGTAAAGATTAGAACTGGTAGCCATGATAAT